>JANIWT010000023.1:0-193152 GCA_030705125.1 Zygoascus bituminiphila | reverse complement strand
TGATTTTTCAGTGTTCGGTAATTATTTTGTATCCTTGGAGTGAGAATACTAGGGAAAAACGACATGCTTGAGGGTGGTAAGTTGTCATCAATGTGTCCTCAATCAGCGAATAAACATTTTCATTCGCTGTCTCGCATTGATGGTTCAACAGACTAATCTATCGCACATGTCGGGAAAAACCTCCGGTGCTTATAGCGTTTTACCAAAAAGTTAGGAATTTAGCTACCGATTCCAAACCTCGCTTGGTATCAAGGAGTTTGGATGGGAGTAAATCCGGGGAAACTGCCCTTAACACGTCTCGATTAGATGCGTGGTGGGGACAAAACAATAATTTGTGCAAAATTTCATCTTCTGCACCACATTGACATAAGTGTCGTTCCGGATGCGTGTTCCAGCGTAAAAAAAAAATCAATCAATCATAATCTTTGTAAAAAAAAAAAAAAAAAAAAAAAAAAAATTGGGGCCAACTTTTGCGTCTGGGTTGTATAATGAAATCTGCTTCTACAACCGTAGTTATGACACTTTGGCCGAGGGGTTAAGGCGAAAGACTTGAATTCATTTAGGTATCTTTTGGGATTTCCCGCGCAGGTTCGAATCCTGCAGGTGTCGTTATATTTTTTATGGCCAGCCCAGTTGCTTCTTGAAGGATACAGAATTCAAAGTTCGTAAATGGTTTTTTTAAATACATGCTATATCCTTCCATTATCATTCAAACCCTATGCCAGTACAATGCGGGACTCCATGCACCAGTCAAGCTAAACTCTATAGGTTGTTCGGGCTTGCAGGAGCAGTCGAGCAGTAAAAAGCTGCTGCCTTGGTTCTAGATATTTCCAAGCGTAAATAATCGGCACGAGACTGATTACTTTTAATTTCTTGTTGTAATTTCTTCGTCAACGGAGAATCTTCAGGCATAGGTTAGCTAGAGTTCTCATGGCCACAGACACAAACTACTTACCGCAATTATCATCCAATTGATTCACAATTGTAGAACTACTTTCAATGGCGTTTTCAAGTCTTACCAGTTCAGTGTATAAATCTTCTAATAGTGTTCCTGTTCTTTCGAAATATACTGGTTGCTCTGGAGGCATATCGACAAAAACTATTGATCGCTTTCAACTCAAGGCGGGAAGATTAAAAGTAAAACATTATCAGCATACCATTAATTAAAGCCTATATTTTTCGACTTGCGAGTGTTTTGTCTATTGAAACAATGCTAGTAGTTAACAGGAACAGAGTGATGAGCAGAAGGGACAATTGACGATGGTGGGGCATATCGACATGTCGTCGTATAATCAGCCAAATCACGAACAATTGAATAACGAATCGTCATAATGTATATAAGCGACAAAGACTTCGAACATTACGATCATTAATAAGACCATTTTTCTGATATTATTACACTCAGAAATTGAATTTTTTTTTTTTATAAATGCTTTTGACTTGAATGTGCTCTTTTAGTTTATAGATCAGTTTACGATCAAAGTCAGGGTAAAAATCTTATCGAGCCGAAATTTTCAACTTTGGAAGTTGACCAACACTCACCATCACCACTAAAATGTCAGCTATTCCGAAACCTAGGATTCAGCAACTGTTGCAGCTGCGAGCCTCGATATTTCGAGAAACCTATAATCCGGAAAATATTCGGACCGGAGCCAAGGTTCTTAGAAGCAACCTTCGTGGGGAACAGATCAAGGACTACTATATTCCTCGAAACGTCGTCCCCAACGCCAGACAACTGAATGAGCTCTTTCCTGAGCTGAAGTGCATTGATCCTCTAGAGGAGAGAAGACTAGCTAAGATTGCTAATCAGCGACGAAAGGGCAAAGGACCTCCAAAAAAGCTTGATGGCCCTCGGGACAAGGGAAAGAAGAAATAGTCTGTGACTATAACATAACCGCCTGTATATATATATCACGAAAGCATAATGGAATTCTATTGACGCATATACATCTGCTAATAAATAGTTTTTGAACTTCAAAGAAGCCTTCGGTTTCTTCTAGGACTGGTTGAGTTCGCCGTAGTTCCGAAGGGAGTCTCAACCGATGAGGTTCGTCCTCTACTGTCTTCCCAATCTATCTCTTCTGGTGTCAAGTCTAAGGAAACACCGGGGGCAGAAACTCTAGTCACAGGAATGCCATTTCTGAAAGGGTTATTGGTTGAAAGATTTCTTCTTATAGGAGAAGACGGCTGAGTCCTGTCTTCAAATTCTCTTCGTAGCCGTACTGTTTCGAGGAACCCAATGACCCTCTTTTTCAGCAGTTCAACGTGAACCTTTTGCATAAGAAGCTTGCTCTTTAGATAGTCTTCTAGTGTAAGACATCTGTTGGAATCCAGTTCTTTGTATATGGGGAACTGCCGAACCAGCTTCTGAAATGCAATTCCCTTCTGAGGATGCGCTTCAAGCAATGCCTGCTCACAAAAGGTATCGAATATTCTTCTCCGCTGTCTAAACAGCTCCACCGGCATATCTTTCAATGCTTCATTGATCGCCTGAATATTAACGTCGTAAGGATAAGCACCCCTCGCCATAGAAGCACTCAATATTGCAGGTACTGAATATTCGTCATCATATATTTTGAGACTGAAATATCCTCGACTGGCCCGCAGTAACTTGTGAAGATCTGTTTTTGCAATATATCCAGTAGCCCGAGGATCGAACTGAGACCAAGCAGCCTTGAAATTCTCAACGTCATCTTCTGTAACCTGGATTACCGATTTATGCAGGATATAGCTGAAATTCTCATAAATCAGAGAAACAAACAAATTGACGAAAATATACATCGAGAGCAGATTCCACGTGATAAACAGAATATAAGCAGCAGGATGACTACCACAGTCTGTGCTACTGAATTCATCGCTCTGAACACAATAGGGAGGTGCTGTCAAGAAATCCTGTAATATCTGGTTCCAGCCTTCGCCACAGCTCATTCTGAACAGCAATACAAGAGCCTTTGGAACCGTTCTGAAGTTGATCACACTATCTGTTCCGTTGGAGCCGAGTTTTGTAAGGCCAAACACTTGATTAAATGCAATGGCATAAACCAGGAACAAGATAAACCAAGTAATGAGAAGATTTCCAATCTCAATCATACTACCAGTAGCAGCAGAGAACAGAATATTTAGTCTCCGACTTTTAGGAATGAAAAGAAGTAGGGAGCCAACCATGCAAAGCTTCTGGAAGTTATAAAAAACATCGGAGATGTTACCAATAGTTCCGATCAAAGCTAGTAAGAATGACGCGGTAAGCGCAATACAGGCATAAATATTCCAGTAATCCTGAAAGAAATGACGCCAACCTAGTGCGTACAATCGTACAGCAAGAACCACAATATAACAGAAGGAGAAAAGGAGATAGAGAACTCGCAAGATAAGACTAGCAACCACAGGAGATGGGTCGTACTCCGAGAGGAGTAACACTGCAGTTCCTATAAGAAAAAACCATTCCAGTACTGAGAGCCAAGACCTTTTCTGTAGAGCCATTCCCTGAAGTCTGTACCTCCAAGTGCCAGGTATAGCTTCTTTTGGCAATCTTTTCGGTTTGATCATACCGAGTCTCTTTTCAAGCTCATACCAGGACTGCTGTTCATCGGTCAAGTATGCAGTTCCTCTGGACTCAGAATAATTCCTGATAATAACCGATATGAACAGAGTCAAGATGAAAATAGTACCGATGATGTTGTAGAATACCGGGAATACTGCATTGAACAGACTCGCACCTTCTTGCGGGTTTGTATCCTTGCCAGTGATTGCCATGACCGACTGGAGCACGTCCACCCATCCTTCTAACGAGATAACCTCAAATTGGATTCTGAATGCATGTGGAAAACTATCAAAGTCATAGTAGGAATGAGTCATAGCTCTGGGTGCCCATATATCCCAGTTGTATGGAGTCGACTGGAACTCGTCGATACAGTCACTGAAAAAAGTTAAATCTCCATCAGTACAAGATGATAATTTGCCTCTGAAAATATTCAGTCCCCACAAAGAGAAGGGAAAGAGTAAAGTTAAGGATATTAGCCCTGCACCCAATATCTTCCAAAATCCTGCCAAAACCACGTCATAAAATGTTCTTTGAGCCCGTCGACTAATACTCAGTAAACGAAGTGCTCTGAACGCCTGCATAGCTCGAATATAATGAGAATTATAACTCTTAGTAATTGATTCACTGCAGAATGTGATCCAGAGAGTAAGAAGCACCGTACAATCAATCACATTCCAGGGAGAACGCAGATAGCCATTGGGCGTGAAAAACATACCGTCTGCAATAATCTTGATAATAAACTCAATAGTAAAAAGAACCATAAAGACTCCGTCTGTCCAGAATATCCAATAGCTGCCGTTCAAAAAGTGCTCGGTGAAATACAGAGGAGTGTTGATGCAGGTTGTCACGACCATGCCAAACGTAGCAGTTAGCATGAGAGCAGAGAAAGAGTACCAAACAAGAGGTGTTGGGTTCAGTCCTTCTATTCTTTCGCCATAGCTGGACCCAACTATTTTTTGGCAGAAATTTCGCACCTTATTGTAAGGCTTGAACATGTATAGCGAAACATTATAGCTCTTATTTGCCTCAAGATACTGACGTTTGAGCTCCAGCAGTTCGCTGCGAACATTCAAGAAATCTTGAGCAAGATGAGAAGTATCAGATTTACCAATACCAACCTTTCTTCGGAAAGGATTGCTTGAGTTGTTAAAATATCCTTTGACCTTTGCGACGGCATTACGAAGTACCTTGACGTTCTCAAATCCACCATAATCGCGCAGACCAGCATTCCGACTATCGTCTTCTTCGTCAGCAATAAAGTCTTGAATAATTCTTCGCTCAAGCAGCAAATTGAACACAGCTTTACTTGACTGTGGAACGTCATCTTCTTCTGTATCTGGCTTGCTTTTTCCAAGATTTCTAAAAAACTTAACACCACTTTCAAAGTAGCTTGTATCAGCAGAGAGCGCATAATTGGAGATGAATGATCTAATTTGCTCTTTCCGCTTTCCCTCATCTGAGATCTCCAGGTTTTCATTGATAACACCAATAAACATATTCATTGCAAGGTAATTGGAAAACATGAACCACATAATAAACAGGGCCCCATAAAATGCTCCTGCAAAATTACTGGCTGCAGCTTCTACTGCAGCATACAGAAGTACAGTCCAGTTTTCAGTAGTACTAATAGTATACATTCCCAGGAAAGACGAGCTTAGATCAAAAAATGATAACTCATCAGCCATAGGGACAATACCACGCAGCAGCTGACTTGCAAGAATACCAGCGAACAAAGTTAGCATAAAAAGAAAGACTGTCAAAGCTAGAATGGTTCTATAGTTTCCTAGAACCTTGATCCATAGGTTTTTAACCGAAGGTATCGCAATAGTGAGTCGATAGAACCGCATAATTTGGAATACAGTCAGCCAGCCATATAATGTTTCATTCTTGTGGACAAATGGAAGCACAACAAAAATGTTTGCAAATGCTAAGAAAGTGTCAACAACGTTGGACTTACTTCTCCAGAATTCTCTCCAAAAGGGTAAGTAGCAGCAGAACCGTACTATGATTTCAAAAACCAATATACCCGTCGTCCATAGCTGCCAATGATAGACGAGTAAAATGTGACTATTAGATGCATCAGCACCTACGGTGCAAGCTATTATGAGATCGACAGCAATAACAATCAACCAAATCCACCGTATAGTGAAGAATGCACGACCCCATTTCCGTCTAAGCAAAAATTTCCTGGATCTTTCACTTCGAAACCAGTTATTAAAAGGCGATTTTTCTGACAATTTGGCATACTTCCTTCTCACATGTCGGAACTCCGTAGCAACTACGGCGACCAGCAGATTAGACAGCCAGAAAGACAGGACAAGGGCTCCAAAGACGAAGAACAAACTTGCTACTAGATAGTCAGTCCTGATAGTATCGTACATGATGTCCGTGAAAGTATTGACAGTCATCACCACAAACGTCAGTTCAAGTGAATTGAAAATATTGTCGAAGCTTACTGTCCCTCCGTACGGGTTCTCACCAGATACGCACAAACTGTTGACAGGACAGGTCAGTCCTTTAGCGACTGGACCCACTGTACCATCTTCAAAAACATACGGCATCTTTTTAAGAGTCTGCGGGTCCAAATAACTGCCGCAAAACACTCCCGTAGAAAAGTTTGCTTCTTGTCCCTGAGGATCAACCCAAACGCATGTCCTTCTCAGAGAAGAACTGAAGCTCTGCACACCGATAAATGCAAACAGAGCCCAAAAAAATCCTATAAATAATGAAACATCCATAATAAAAGGATGGGCTTGTTTCAAGCCTCGTAAGATGATAGAAGTGTCCTTGGTGATTGCCAGAAAGCGGAATATTCGAATACAACTAAGAGCCTTGAACACGAAAAACCCAGTCCTATTTTGAAAATTTCCAATCGATAAAAGAAGCGAAAGCCAGTAAGAAACAATAGAAATAAAATCCACACGATTCCAACTACTTCGCAGAAATGCACGCTCGTGAACGTGACCTTTGGAGTGTCTGTCTTTCGAGATCAGAGCTGACATTGTATTATACACAGGGCGGTCCTCTAATTTGGTAGGCTTTAGAGTCGGTGAGTCGGTCAAAACGACAGACTTTCTAATCTTAATTTTGGACTTGACAAATTCAATCAGTGTAGATCTTTCTCGGCCAAATAGCGCAGCATCGTCCCATAAATTGAAAACAATAATTTTGGCGCACATTTCACCAGTGTAGAAAAGAAATATCACCAGATAGGCGAAATCAAACCAAGATTTTCCCCAAGAAGGGAACAGTTCCGCTGTAGCAAAAGTCACATCTGTGTTATATGTTATAGGGAATATGGTGCTGGAGTTCTGTATGCATAGGAGAATCAAATGAAAGAAAATCAATCCAAGAACAAACGGCGATACCCACCATTTATGCAATAGTCTATAAAGACGTTGTCTCAAGGGACTAGATGGTCGAAATATCCCCAAAGAGTTGCCGTAGAGTATGATTGGAGAATCCACTCCGGCTGTAATATTATGTATAAATGCAGTACTGTTGCGCCTTAGCTGCCGAGCAGCGGGGGCTTCCGAGGAAGTGAACATAGAGCTCTCGTCATCAGATGCTAGATATACACTGTCAGGGTACTGTGGAACATGTAGGCCAGCTATGTGACTGCCAATAGAGGGTCCTATAGACAACGTATCCCGGGGTTCTTCGAAATCAGAAGCATCCTCGTCGACTACTCTAGACGAGAACGCATGCACGGCATTTTGGAAACTGAGAGGACGTTCACTATTGGCACGAACACGTGAAGGTGACCTAGACCTGCCACGACGACTAGTTCCTTCCTCCGCAGCTTTGTGGGCATCCGATGAGCTGGTGCTTATGAACGGGTCATTTGCAGTAAGACTAGCATTATAGTCTGAAGCAGTCATATCGGGATCCAGACGTGTCCGGCGCAAGGAGTCATCGCTACTAATGTCATGTAAATCATCAGTGCGACTATCTCTTTTACTCTTATCTTTATCTAGTGCTAGCCACGCACCATTTCCGTCCTGTCCTAAAGCTTCTTCGAGACCCTTACGAATGATGGTCATGTCATCCTGATCCATGAAGTTTATCGGAACTGCGTCCGACGACGGATATGATGGCGCTTTATGAAGATCCAAGCTTTCCAAAGATGTTGAAGATAATCCCGATAAAAAAGAGAAGGGTCGCAAGGAGCTTCCCTTCGAAGATTTGCCCTTTGTGTCGACCTTTGGTGCTTCTCCAGCTACAGGGCCATCAACCACAATGGCAGGAAGAGCAGAGGTCGACTCTCCCATATCTTCTAGAGATATTTCATCTAAAGTCACTGACGAGCCACTTGCATCGAATTGTTTATTCGGTCCAACCATCTGGGGCGTGTTAGCACGAGTTTTTGATACTAAGTCGAGGACTCTCATATGAACTTGCCTTAGAGCCAATTGAATGAGCCCCAGCAATCAGCACTTAAGATCCCCTGGATTCTAAATTGACATGAGTTCCTGGCAAAAAAAACCCACTAATAAGATCAAATACTGCTGATATTTCCATATCTAATAGACTCAAATTACTCACCTGTTAAAACTTATCTATTAGGTTGAATCCAAAGAATGCTAAGAATAGAGATACCAAGGCACTAACGGTACAGAGATAGAAGAGATTGAATGAGAAGCAATTTACCAAATAAAACCCAGGCCCAAAAGTTTCCCTTACAATAAGAGTTACAGCGAGTCCGGTTTATTTAATATTTCACCTCAAGCGTGCGTTGGTCTTTTTTTCTATTGGTGAAATATGCAATTAATCAACCAGGCTTCTTTTTCGATATTTAGTCCGTGAAAGTTCAAAGAAACCGCAGCACAGCACATGCAGAAACACTTATCTGTAAGCCACGCGACAAACACATTAAAGGTGAAGAAACTCACACTCGCATCTTCGTGTCCATCACAAGCAATTTTTCTGTGCCTAATTGTTTTTAAATTCCAATATATAAACTATTTTGCAAGCGGGCGATTTATTTGCTAAATTGGTGGTAAATCATTCTCATGCCTAGCACTCTGCGCATCTTTTGGCCAGTGGATGTGATTGAGCTTGAACGCCAAACTGAATACCAGCCTTCCCTGATTATCGGCTGGAAAAACGGCAATACTGACTATGTAGTAGTCACTACGCTACCGTTTCTAGATCCTAATCTGGTAGACTCTCTTTTATTGCGGGACGATCTTTTATCTGGTAGTAAGCATCCTTCTCCTGATATATACCAGCTATGTGGCCAGAAACGCATGTCAATTCTGGGAACTCTGAATTATAAAGGTACATCCTCATGGCCAAAGATAAATATTGGAGCTGTTCTTGATGACTCTCTTAGATACCCCTCTCATCGATTTACTCAAGGTCCGCCAATGTCGATCCAGATCATAGCGTTTGATCCACCCAAATCTCATCGCATGCAATACTTCTCAATTAGTCCCATAACGTTAGCACTTTCGGAAAAGGGTACCAGCACTGTCATCAACGAGGAATATGAAGCTACGTTGGTGTCGAATTCCCGTAACAGGGCAATAATGGTTCAAAATATATATAAGCATAACAGCGTGCAGAATAGCATTTCCGGTCAACTTTTCAACGAACATTTAAACAAATGTATAGCACAGATCAACTGCTGCTTGGAGGTTGGTGAGATCATGAGGAAAAATGCTGCTGTGGCATTTCCAAAGCTTAGAGAGCGAAGAAGACGACTTAGTGTGAGTCAAACAGCCCTCAAGTCGGCAAAATCGGTGCACAATAGGTTCCACCGCCATTTCAGTTCTTCCTGGAACTATTTTGCGCCGCTTCTGCTCCGCATACTTATATCTTTGATAGCTTTTTTTCGACTCATCTCAGAGTTCATTCTGACTATCATCGAATGGACACCCTCATCTAACTTCTTTGCTCTCAAGGATGTATCTGCTACTGCTCAGCAAATTGATCTGCGGTTACAGCAATTCTGCTACTGGCCCATACAGTACATTATGATTCGAAAGAGATCCAAGAATTGGGCCAGTAACACAAACTTCAACTTGGACTATATTCGTTACTACAATAGCATATGGCTGGTTGCTAATGATATCATTTTGGGTGTGGCTGTGGGCGGGCTCATTCTGGAAAACCGTGAAAGAATCATTGATATTATTGATTTTGTTATTGATGAGATTTTAACCAATCGATTCAAGAGCAACATGCTTTGGTTGATGGATTGGCCAGGTGGTTTGAAACTGAACAATGAGCTTGCTGCATTCTTTGGTGAATTGTTTTTATGGGTTGTTCACATTTGGTCGGAATTCCTCAACTTATTTCGCCCCTATTTGGGTTATGTGGTATATTTTATAGGAATCTCTGGATTCGCTGGAGCAACTCTTTCGATTTCTCTCATTTCTGACTGCTTGTCTCTGTTAACCTTGCATGTCTATTCCTTTTACGTTGCCAGTGCTAGAATATATCATTGGCAGTTGGTAGTTTTGCGATCTCTTTTTCATCTTTTTCGAGGGAAAAAGCATAACGTACTACGAAATAGAATCGACTCGGTTCACTATGAACTGGATCAGCTTCTTATGGGAACGATCTTTTTCACTGTGCTTCTGTTTCTTCTACCTACAGTTCTAGTATTCTACCTATTCTTTGCATTTGGTCGCCTGACCACGGTGACTTGCTGTGCTGTATTGGAGTTTATTCTCATGTGTTTGAATCATTTTCCTCTGTTTGCAATACTTTTGAGACTGAAAGATTACCAGCGAATTCCTGGTGGCATTCGAATGATTCCTGTTCTTTCTAACAAGAACTACGGATGGTGGGATTCTATTTCTAACTGGAACACGAAACCCGAAGCTAACGAAACATTACAGAATCAGTCGTTGGTGTTGTTGGAGCCAGTGCCGTTGGGGTTTCGAAGCATGTTTCATCAATACTACACTGTTTCACAGAGATTAAGATTCCATTATTTCTCGTCCGGCGTTTTCAAGAGAATTTTGACTGGCCAATTTGTTCCGATTCAGAGAAGTAAGCTATATGGACTGTTGTACTCCATGCTGCCAGATCAAAGAATAGGCGTACAACAGCTGTATGCTGAGTTACAAAATCTATACCAAGAGATGTAGCATCTACACATTACAAAGAGCATTTAAGATTTGATGCGAACATTACTATTGTCTATGAACTTGTAATAGATTACATCATGTCAATATCCTAGTCATGTAGAGAGAATCCACAGTGTTCTCCAGCTTCGTTTCACTTTATGCCTTGTTAGAAGTAGGCAGTTGGTCCTTGGCAGCCTTTTGCTGCTGGATTTTAGCAACAGTGTACACACAGCCAGCCAAGAATCCCAGGAAAATGGATCCGACAGTGCTGAAAGTCGCGGGAGTGTCAAAAAATACAAGACCAGACAAGGCAATGGGCAGCTTGTTGAGAGCTCCGACCATAGAGTAGGTGGTGGAAGAAGTGACTCGAACGCACCATCCAGAGCAGTAGGAAATACCTAAAGAGAAGAGACCAGAGATGATCATGAGAAGAATCACGGTATTTCGGGAATCAGGAGGGAAATTCTTGGCGACGTTTACAGCAGACCAGTCCTCCAAAAACAGAGAGCCAACAAGCAAAACGGGAATGGCCAGCAGATTATTGTAGAACATAGTGTCCAGATCGGAGAAGTTGGTCAACTTGATCCGCTTCTTCAAGAATAAAACAAAAGCAGCATTAGCCAAGCAGTTGGAAAGCATCCAAAAGTAACCGACACCAGCAGCAGTGCCGGCAGGGGTAGGAGTCTCATCAGCCCATGCAGCGACCACTGAGGACAACACAATCAAACCAAAAGAGAGCAGGGCCATAGGAGTGACCTTGGCACCAAACCAGATCACTTCACCATAGGCTATGAGAATGATAGCAACATTCTTGAAAATAGTGAAGACAGGAACCGACAGATACTGGATAGCTCGAGATGCAGTGTAGATCATGAGCACCAATAGAAGAGAAATAGGGAACCATTTTCGAGCTTCATCTTTGTTGAAATTCCTAAAGTTGACAATGCCCGCGGATTTTAATCCCTGGATTACCAGGAGACAAGCGAGGGACTGAAAGTACAGGTTAGCATGGATTGTTTTTGGTTTGGAGGACAAGTGTAAGTCAAGCAAGACAATACGTTTTACGCGTCACCCATCTCGACATATGCCAAAGCTCAACTTACCTGGACAGCCAACAACACGCAGTTGAAATTAAACTGGCCCGAAAGAACGTATTTGTTCGTGACGGTCATCAGAATGGACGAGGCACAGTATGAAAATACTGCGACCTGGGGAGAGTTCTGCAGAGAAGCTAAACCGGCGTCACTCATAGTGGGATATTTGGGACGTCGTAGATGAGGAAGATTTCAGTTCAAGATAGTGAAGACTGGCAAAATCAGGAGTGATATGTCAGTACTTTCGGTAGAATGCAAAGGTCCGTGAGTAGATCTGAAGCTAAAAACTAGAATATCTGTCGACTGATTTTCCACCGGAGCTAGATTTTCAGTGCAAATGTTGCCAGCGACTTGATTATACCTGATACTGAAATTGCCAGACAGGAACTCACTTGCACCTAACAAGTTAGCTAAAAGTTCTTCCGGGTACAGTTGGGGGGAGGGTAAACGACCGTTACACAACGCAACGCAACGAAACGCAAAACGTAAACGCGTGTCTTTTGGGTGGTTTTGCTTGGGTTTGGTTGTCTAGGAGATATCATCACCCAAATAGTTTATTTGATCCACGTAGCAGCGTCTGGTGAAGTGGTAATTTGGCACACCAAACATGGACTTGAAGAATATCCACACTTGGAGAGACGTTGCAAGCAAATACAATGTCTCGGAGATTCGAGCTGTTGGAGACGAGGTTCGGCGCCAGGCGGATTTCAAGTCGGATCAGCTCAGGTCTTTGGTGGGGCTTAGGTTTCGAGATCTTCTCAAGACTGCCGACACTATTACTGAGATGGAATCTACTATGGAGACGTATTCGTCCGATCTCATGAAACTATATGCATCTCCTAAGAGAGTACAATGGAAAACCATGGTGGATAATCTCTACTTATTCGATGATCCTGCGAAAAAGATCCCACTAGCGGCTAAAGCTTCCAAATACTTGGCAAAAATCCTGGATACCCATATTCTGCGTCAATTGAGGCACCCTAAATCATATTCTACAATAGCAAGAGATATATACCTTATTAAGCTACTTTCAGACGGCATTTCAGGTGCTGATGCGAAAGTCAAAGCCCTGGTTATTTCGTTTAACAGTGCTATAACCTCGGCACTACTTGAACAGGACACTTTTCGTTCATCCTCTGACTCGAATCCAGTTGATCTAATGGTCGCTTACACTATTTCGTTGGAATTGCCTCCTGAGCAGTGTTTTGTTGAATTTCTAGCTTATCGTCTCAAATTCATCACCAGTGCCTGTGCACATAGGACCTCTTCTAGGTTTCTGGAGTCGTTAAAAGTAGTATCTTCTACGATTTATATGTATGATGTTGCATTCAGCAAGTCTCAGGTAACCAAGATCACTGATCAACAGTATCAGATTTATTCATTACTGGAATACCCCGATCTGGCTGAGCATACTGATATTGAACTCTCTCAAGTTGCGCAGTGGCTACCTGAAAATGTCACAAAGGCTAGATCTATACCTCATGGGTGTTCACAAAAACAAGCTTCTATCGATTCTAAAAAACAGATAGATTCATTTATCACCTCTGCATTGGAATTACTGACGTCGGGTAGCAATGAGTTACTGTCTACCTTGGAAAGTCCTTCTGAACTTCTGAACTTGTATAGAGAACTCCTACTGCTGTTCAAAGACTCCAGACGTTTGAAACTATTGACTATTAATGGATCTTCTTGGATATTTTCCGAATTCCATCAGCAATGGTGTGACAGATTCGGTACAGTTCTTAGGGGCTCAGTTGGCCACTACGCTAATATTACCCAAGAATTGAGAAGAGCACACAAAACACTCCTGAGCAGTACAGAAATTCATACGGAAACTGAAAACATCTTCAATAATCGGAATGTTCTTTCTGGTATTTTTAAACGGGAGACTAGCAAATTGGCTGAACTTTTCAATCAAATAGAGGAGTTTGCCAGAGGCTCCATCGGCACCGTAGTGGGATTCTCCAAACAGCTGGACACATGGTTCTTTAAGGTGGCTTCCTGGAAAGAACAGATTGAAAAGTCAGCGAGCCTTGGCACAGTGATTGGTTCGTCTAGCACAGATTCGGCTGGATTTACTGATGATGATGATGATTATGAGGAGTACCAACAATGGAAACAATTTGGTATCAGATGTATAACTGAGTTTGCCCAGAATATCTCTAATGTGTCTGCTATGGAAATTCGCAATATGTATAACGAGCTGCTTAAGGAAATGAGTGAGTTGGTCGCCAATGACGCCAATACAGCTGAGAGTGTGGTATATATTTTGAGGGCTTTGACGATATTTAATGAAGCGATTTCTCGACTCGGAATCTCGCCTGATGCAGCCTCAGAGAAGATTGTCAATGATGGCAGTGGCATTCTGGCCACAAAGTTGGATTTCTCGTTGCTGGACATCTCTTTGAGTGATTATAAGAGCATACGAACAGCTTCGTGGAACCTGTCCAAGGATGAAGAGAACGGTATATTGTATCCAACGAATGCGTCTTATGTTTTATTGGGCAGATTAATGGCTTTTAACGATTTTTTGACTGGAATTGTCGGGCACGACGGAGCCGTTTGGGCCCGCACATACTGTGTTGGCCGAATAAGAGAAAAGGCCCGAGAAGTGGTAGAACAAAGCTTGAGGAGCGCCTTCTCAGCATTGGAGAAGGAAGAGACTCTTAGCGACCCAGCTAAAGAAGGTGAAAAAGAAAAAATAGAAGAAGACACGAAAAATCAGCAAGATTCTAATGAGAATCTGGATGATAAGAAGAAGGAACAGAATGGTTATGAAGAAGGCCAGGAACTGTCGGAAGGTATCGGCGCCGAAACCGGAGATGCTCTTTCAAAGAGCAAGGACCAAACACCATCAGAACAGAACGACACGAAGCAAGCATCTCAATTGTCCATAGCACTGCAGCTATATGCAGATTTTGCGTACGTGAATAATTTCTTTGGAGGTTCTGGAGATATCAGTTTTGCAGAAACGGCAGTCCTCAAGCCAGTGTCTTCCAGCATCTTGCAGCATATCAAAACGCGATCATCAGAGGTGATTGAATCTACCAGTTTACTATATCAGCCTATTGGGCTTGGTAAATAAATGTTTTTGTTGCATTACTTCGCATACATCGCATACGTTGATATATTAATATACATGTCTGAGGGACCGGGACATAAATAAGTTAGTTGGTTCGTTGTTAGTAGAAGGACGGAATATCCTAGAAGTTGAAGTTAAGCTCAGTCTGTCCATTTTCTTCTGCAAGGGCGACTGCAGGCGATGCTACATTCTGCGAGTTCAACTCATTGGTTCGATGGTTGTTTATAGCAGTGGCAGGCTCAATCGTAGGCTGTGAAGCAGCAACAGAAGCGGCTGTTTGGTTATTTGAATTAGAAGACAAACCAACAGCTTGTGTCGAGCTCGTATCATGATTTAATCCCTGGGAAATACTAGTCCTGGTCTGAGCAGTCGGTTCTTGTTGGGATGGCTCACTGGAAAGTTCATTTTTCAGTCCATCTTCTTCAGCTAACAAACGATCTCTCTCGGCAATCTCTGCAGCAGTAAGGAAACGACCGCCCTGGCCTCTTGGGCGCCTCATAGCATGATTATGCCGAGATTCGTGAAGATACGGCTTTCTACCTCTGGCGACTTTTAGAGATTCTTCCTGCTTGGCACGCGCCAGGCGTCTTTTGAGAATCCGATGGTACTGTTTGGCATTCACGTAAAACGGCTGTTCGACCGGTTCCGCCTGTTCCATGGTGTCTGTGTCTATTTTCAGGTACTACAAGTATCGAATTTTATTATTTTCAGGTTCGGTTCCTGCTGGAGATGAACCTTAGGCGTTCTCGAAGACTCCGGAACGTGCTGAGCTTAGATGGGATGAAATGTGGAGAGA
This sequence comes from Zygoascus bituminiphila, assembly GCA_030705125.1. Taxonomy (NCBI): domain Eukaryota; kingdom Fungi; phylum Ascomycota; class Dipodascomycetes; order Dipodascales; family Trichomonascaceae; genus Zygoascus; species Zygoascus bituminiphila. The sequence continues at coordinate 177,560 of JANIWT010000023.1, read as the reverse complement.
AGCGATTAGAACGAAAGTGGGACTTTGATGATGGGAAGTGTAAGGAAACAAAAACAGGAGCAAAAAAAATTTAATTTATTTCAAGTTAATCATCGACCGACTAAAAGTGTTTAAATAGACCTAAATGTCCGACAAACATTCTATGGAAAATAATAACAATAAAATGGATGCCAAAAAAGTCAAAGTTGACTCCGGCGACAATACCTTTATGAAGGTCGGAGATGCTGTGGATCAAATTGACGAGCAACCCGGAGTTATCAACTCTGCAGATCTTAGAACCACGGGAGCTGCTGATGCTGATGGACGGCCCGTTCAAGAAATCGACAGTCTGTGCATGAATTGTCACGAACAGGGTGTTACAAAGCTTCTGTTGACCAGTATACCCTATTTTCGAGAGGTTATCATCATGTCTTTTGACTGTCAGCATTGTGGATTCCGCAACAGTGAGATTCAGCCCGCTACTGAGATCCAAGAGAAGGGCGTTAAATTTGTCATTCAACTCACCGATATCAAAGATTTGAGTCGACAGGTGGTTAAAAGCGAAACTTGCACTTGCCGATTTGCCGAGCTCGATGTTGAGATTCCCGCCAAACGAGGCCAGCTTACCAACATTGAGGGCATTCTCAACCAAATTCTTACTGATCTTGAACCTGATCAGCCTGCTCGAAAGGAACAAGACGAAGTTACTTGGCAGCAAATAGAAAACTTCTTGAACAAACTGAGAGGCGCAATCAACGGCGATGCCTTTCCTTTGACCTTCACTGCTGACGATCCTAGTGGAAACTCGTGGGTTGAGTTTGTTCCTGGTGAACCCTCTCATAAATGGTCCAAATCAGAATACTTTCGAACAGTTGAACAGAGCAAAGCACTGGGTATGTCTGTTCCAGATGATGCTACCGATGCTGCATCAAAAGCGAGAAACGACTCTGCTGCCAAGACAGTCCAGGAACAGGAGTCAGAGATTGAGAACTTGAGAAACGAAGTGCATTCTTTCCCTGCTCATTGCCCTTCATGCTATGAGTCCTGTGAAACCAAGATGAAGATTGTCAATATTCCTCATTTCAAGGATGTCATTATCATGAGCACTGTATGTGACCATTGCGGCTATAAGAGCAATGAAGTCAAGACTGGTGGAGAAATCCCCGAAAAAGGCCGAAAAATCACTCTTAAAGTGGAGGAGCCAGACGATCTGGCTCGAGATATTCTCAAGTCTGAGACTTGTGGTTTGGTTATTCCCGAGCTCAATCTTGATTTAACTCCGGGTACCTTGGGTGGTCGGTTTACTACCTTGGAGGGTTTACTTCAGCAAGTTCATACTGAACTGTACGAACGAGTGTTCAGTGAAACTAGCGATTCTATGGATTCAAACACCAAGGCCAACTGGGATCGATTCCTCACAGGATTACAGGCCGCAATTAGCGGTCAAATGAAGTTCACAGTTGTAATGGAAGATCCTCTTGCTGCTTCCTATATCCAGAATGTATATGCTCCTGATCCTGATCCCAACATGACTATTGATGACTATTTCCGAAGTGAAGAAGAAAATGAGTCTCTGGGTCTCAATGATATGGCTGTATAAAGACTGGGAGGATGATAGCATTGAGGTTTTATGAACGTTTTGGGGACTGTCCGGGAAGTATAGATTTTGTATGGAACTGTAAAAAATAGTTTATATATAATTGTTATTCAATTTGATCAACAAAATGTCATCAGAAAATAATGCGTGCAAGCTTATCTTCTGGGGATCTGAGAATAGCTCGTCTCCTTGTATCTGTCTACGACCCTCTGAATACCGTCCATGCCTTGTTTCAAGGTCTCCAAATCTGGGCCATAAGAAAGTCGGACAAAATGAAACATGGGAGAATCATGCAACTCTCTTCTAGCCAAAGGGTTGAGGTCAAAGAAAATTCCAGGAACACAAATAACCTGCTCTTTCAGACATTCCTGAAAGAAGCCTAGCCCGGATTTTATTTTGCCGTTCAAGTTCTTCAGATCCAACCACAGATAAAACGTAGCATTGGGTATCACCTTGAATGTAATTCCCATAGTCTCAAGTCGCTGAATGCAATAGTCTCTCTTCTTCATGAAATGCTTCTGTAGTGCAGCCATCTCTCTTGTAACTAAAGCAGGTTCAAGCATAGGAACTGCAGCTTTCTGGAAAGGAGCATTGGCACCACCGTCCAAATATGAACCTGAAGATGCCAAAGCATGAATATACTTCTTGGGCCCCAAGATCCAGCATACTCTCCATCCTGGAAGACGGAATGACTTAGTAAGACCATCCAGAATCAAAACGGGATCGGCATTAACGTCAATAACGTTGTAAGCAGCAGACTGGGATTCGCCGTTACAACCATCCTGATAGTTATATCTGCAGTAAAATTCGTCCATAATTAGAAGACATCTTTTCCTGCACATTTCTTGGAGTCTTCTCAAATCTTCTCCTCGGAGCGCCTGACCTGTGGGGTTTCTAGGATTGGAGGTCAGAATAGCAGTAACACCCCGGTTCAATTCATTTTCAATGATATCTAAATGCACGCCATACCGATCGGAGTCGTCTAAAGGGGTCGGAATGGGAGCAAAACTGTTTGGAACGTTAGTAGTGGTTCTGCGTTGCTTTCAACACCGGACCATAGAGGAGCGGAGGTAGAGCACATGTTGTGCGTGCATACTCACTTCTTGAACAAAGAAAGCATCTCGGAATATGCAGTATAATCCGGGAAAAAAAAGGACATATAGCAATCTCGCAGAATAGAGGCAATTCTAATCAAGCCAGCTCTTCCGCCGGGAACGATACAAACATTTTCCGCTCTGGATCAAACGATCGGGTTAGTTTTGCGGGGATTATTTGCGATGGGACGGGATCGGGATCATCATGAAATACTCACGTATATTTGCTGAGCTTGTCTTTTCGGTAATGTTCGTTATATAGATGAGCTACAGCTTCTCTGAGCTCCGGAATACCTGCAGTAGAACCATATTCTCTGGTAGCAAGGCTGACGTCGATGGTATTTGGTTTGTCCATGCACCCCGGGATGGGCCCTACTTCTGGAGCACCTTGACCGAGATTGGACCATTCTGAACAGGTTAGAAATATTGTTTGGAAAAGTACATAAAAGTCCCAGATAATAAAAACCTACTGGGATCATCGGGATGATATCCCTTCTCTGTGGCCTGCTCAGTACTCCAGATCACTCCGGTACTGCTCTGAGTGGTGTCCAAGCCGGGGTAGTTATTAGGAGGCTCAGTAAACACTTCAGGTAGAGGAATAGGAGTACTTGCTCCACTTCGAGTATGGAACAGCAGATTCTGTTGAGACTCGCTTCGATCAAGATAATAGCCACGGTCGCTGGAATTGGCCATTGTGCTGGATATTGGTGTTTGTCAATTGAAAGATGCCAAAATTTATGTGACTCAAAAATTCAGTTCCCCGGGTCTCCCCGCAACGTGACTTGGAGCAAAGTGGTGGTAGGCGGAAGGTTGCGGCATTTCAAAGTGAAATAAAATTTCAGTGTATTCAGTGCATCTTCAGTATGCTGGGAAGACGGAGAACAGCTACTACTTGTATCCGATATGCACCACGAACGTTTTGTAGAAATATCAGTCTAGATGCCTCGTTATCGGCAGTTTTGAAGTCGTCGCTTCATAAAGACGTCGTTGTTGTTGGTGGAGGCCATAGTGGCTCAGAGGCCTGTGCTGCTTCGGCACGATCTGGTGCTGCGACGGTACTTATAACTCCGAAGTATGATAATATCGGGAAATGCTCGTGCAATCCAAGTTTTGGCGGTATTGGTAAGGGTATTTTGATGAAGGAAATTGATGCACTCGATGGAGTTTCTGCTCGAATTGTTGACCGTGCAGGAATCAGCTACCAGATGCTGAACAGATCAAGAGGTCCCGCTGTATGGGGACCTAGAGCTCAGATTGATAGAGACATATACCAAACGGAGATGCTGCATGAGCTTATGAATTATAGCAAGAATCTTACTATCAAGGAAGATACTGTTGAGGATATTATTATAGATTATTCGTCCAAGTCAGCTGAAGACGGGTTTGTTGGACATATCGTCGGGGTGATCCTTGGTAGTGGACAACTTCTTTCTTGCTCAAAGGTGGTTGTCACTACTGGCACTTTCCTCTCAGCCGAGATTCACCTTGGTCTCACGGTTTATCCGGCGGGAAGAATTGGCGAAGATGCAACTTTCGGTCTCAGTAAAACTTTCCAGCAGGCTGGCTTCCGGATGGGTCGTCTAAAAACAGGAACACCTCCAAGACTATCTCTTGAATCCATAAATTTTGAAGGAATGGCCGTGCAACAGCCAGAAACCCCAGCAACACCTTTCAGCTATTTGAATAAGGAAATTGCGTTGGCAAATGATCAGAGGCAGTGTTTCCTGACCCATACCAATGAACATTCTCACCAAATTTTAAGAGATAATCTTGATAAATCGGTGCATATCCGAGAAACTGTCAAGGGTCCAAGATACTGCCCATCTATTGAAAGCAAAATAATCAGGTTTTCAGACAAGCAGAGCCATCACATTTGGCTCGAGCCTGAAGGACTAAATTCTAGCATCATTTATCCAAATGGCATCAGTATATCGATGCCTCCAGAAATTCAGCTGCAATTTTTGAGAACTATAAAGGGGCTGGAAAACGTGGAAATGCTCCAGCCTGGTTATGGAGTTGAATATGACTATATTGACCCTAGAGAGCTGAAGGCTAGCTTGGAAACTAAAAAAATCGCTGGCCTCTATTTGGCTGGGCAAATTAATGGCACTACTGGTTACGAGGAAGCTGGTGCTCAAGGTATTATTGCAGGAATTAATGCCGGTAGAGCAACACAAGACCGGGATGCTCTTGTACTAAAGCGAAGTCAAGCATATATTGGGGTGTTAATTGACGATCTAGTCACTCTTGGTGTTGAAGAGCCGTATAGAATGTTCACATCTCGATCGGAGTATAGATTCTCTTTGAGGTCTGATAATGCTGATCTCCGTCTGACAGAGCTTGGGAGACAAGCAGGCATAGTCACAGACCACCGGTATGCAGCATTTTCCAAGGACAAGAAGGATTATTTAGAAGTCAAGAAGATTCTGGAATCCAAGTCACAGGTACATAAAAAATGGGCACAAGAGACCGATAAGAGCTTCAGGTTTGGTAATGACCCTCATAAAAAGACAGGGTTCGAGATGCTGCGCGTTCATGAACTTGGCATTACAGATCTGGTGGGCTCATTACCGGAACTTCAAAACTATTCTGGCAAAGTACTACAACAGGTGGAAATCGATGCAAAGTATGACCACTATATTTCTCGAGAGCAGGCCAATATCAAAGCATTGGACTCAGACGAAAATTTATGCATTCCCTCAAATATGGACTACACCGGCTTGCAAAGCTTATCGCTTGAATCCAGGGATCTTCTTTCCAAGGTCCGTCCTGAGACGATTGGGCAGGCTAGAAGAATACAGGGTGTTACGCCAGCAGCATGTATTGAACTGTTCAGGGTGGTTAAGAAGAGGGATACTCAAACAATCTAAATTGTAAATAAAGATGTACATAAATAATGAAGCATAGATTAATGACGCGACCAATCATTTTGCTTCAGACAGAATTGCATTTAGTAGTTCCGCCGGGAGGTACTTGTGAGCAAGGGAAAAAGTCGTCTGGTGGTCGTGAATTAGACGCTGGGAATGCAACAGACGAACCACATCCTGAGACTCAATGGTCCTTCTGTTCGATTGTTGCGCATAGTCAGTAAGATCCTTCATAGTCTGTTCAAAATACATGTTCGAAACTGACAATATCTCGTCAAATGCTTCTGGAAGGATGCGAGATGCCGATATCATTTTGGTGATATCCTTGACAACTCGCCTAGGCACTGCAGTTTCGATCTTCTTGTCTCTCGCTCTTCTCTGCGCACTATTTATGCTGGCATTTCTTCTTCTTCGCTGTCTGGCAGCAGTCGTTCTTTCTGGAAGTGCAGTTATCGTCATTGTCTCATCGCCAATGTTAATAGGGCTCGGTATACCGGCAGTGTTTGAAAGAATAATATTAGGGTCCATGAAAAGTTCATCTTGGCTTTCTCCGTCATAAGGATCGAGGTTTTCTTTGAAATTATCTCCAGCCGTTTGAGCAAAATCAGGTTCAGTCCGCGAAGGATAGGCATCAAATTCAAACGTACCCTCGTTCTGGTCGTTCATATCCAGTTCCTTCTCACCGCTTAGATCACTGTCCAGGTGATTATCAGGAGCCTCTTCGTCTTGTAAAACTGAGATAGCTTCGTCTTGAGAATCCGTGGTCTCAAGGCGCACTGACTCTCTATTTGTAAACTGTTGCTGCAACTCACGTTCCTCTAACGATTTCTCAGTAATTTCGGGGTTATTATCAGACACGTAAAATTCATAATTTTCAGATGGATCTTGATTTGGTTCTTCAAAGTCATGCGAGTCCTGCGTACCTGCTGTCTGAGGTATGAGATTGTCATTTATCGAGCTCGATTGCTGTGATTGCCCTGAAGATTCGGATAATATAGATGGAATTCCTCCAGTATCACCTGCTATCGATAATCTACCCTCAGTCTCTGCAAACTCCTGTTGCTGTTGCTGCTCCTCTTTCTCCGGTTGAGTTGGTGGTTCCGAAACTCGTTGTCGATCATTCCTAGTAGGTGAGTTTTTCTCTAATCTAACCAAAACTCTACTCAAACTTCTGAGTTGTTGAAACGGATCCTGCAACCTGAATCTTGATACACGACGTCTTGGCGTGTTTATACGTTTCAATGCCCGTAATGTATGTGGGGTCACTGGTTCGCGACGCGACGGAGTGGTTGGAGCACTTCCTACTACAAAATTCTCACTACCCGTGCTAGCAGGTAGAGTAACACCATCCCGGGATTCTAATGCACGAGATGAATTTGATCCAGTCACTTTCTCTTCTTCGCTACCTGCGGACGACATGGCAGATAAGACAAGACAACAACAGGCTATTTTTCAGTGTTCCTGTCAGTTATGAGGTTGGTTTTTCAGCCGTACATACTGCGATAATAGAAGCAATAATTTCCCAGCTTAACAGACACCCGAAATTTATTTCATATTTTTGTTCAATAATTTTTATTTGGACATTCTAGAGCAGCACAATATGACGGTCGAAGAATACAGCAACACTGCTGCTGATGACTTGGAAGATGGGTTGGAATACCAGTTTGACGATAATCGTGAAGCAGAAGCAGAGCTTGTGGATTTGAAGTCCGACGTTGAATCTAGTGATGAAGAAAAGGTGGTTGTGTCTCAAGAACCCCGAGGAAAGAAGAGAGCTAAGAAGGAAAAAAAAGAAGATAATAAAGAATCTTTGTCGAAAAAGGTGAGTAGTTGCTGGACATCTAATGTTGTAAGATATGGGCTAACAGGTATCAGAAGAAGCAAAAGTCGGAAGATCTGGTTTCAAAGAAGACATCGCTATCCACCATGTCCCCCGAGATGATTGCTGATTTTATCGCAGCCAAAATTAGGCATAAAAATAAGGATTTGTCTACTCTTGAGCTGAACGATTTGTACATTAATCAGTCCCAGTTTGTTGATACTAGCGGCTTTGAGAAGGAAAGAACCATTAACAACTATCCCCAATTTGTGAGGAAATATTTCTCCAAGAAATTCTTAAAGCAGGAGTCAAAAGATCAGTTGGTTTATATTTTCTCCATTTCTGCTATTAGGGTCTGTGAAGTTGCTAGAGTGCTGAGAGCAGTGAATGGAGGTGCCTTGAAGCTGATCCAAAAGAATAAGCTGGACTACGATAGGAAGGCCATCGGATCCAAACAGAGCGCCGTTGCCGTTTCCACGCCGGGAAGAACCATTAAACTGTTAAAAGAGGGAGTACTAAATTATGAGGATATTGGTGCGATCGTCATGGATTCTACTTTTCTAGATACCAAGGTTTCTCATGTTTGGGATCTTGATGATACTATCCCAGTATTGCGGGATATTGCAGCTAAGTCGAACGCTAAGATTTATTTATTCTAAGTTGATTGCATTTTGTTAACTAATTAATAATGATATTTTTGAGTGGTTCTGCGAGCACGCAGTATTGGCGTTCCCATCTGCCTGAAAAACTTGTGAAATATGCTAAATTATTCATTTTTACCCCACTACAGGGTTTCAATCTATAGTACTATTCACATAAAGCCGCTGTGTAACCTCATCTAAGCTCCAATCCCTGCCTGAGATAAAAATGTCTTTAGATTCTCGGGTAGATTTGACAGCAAATTGAATATTCTTCCATTGTGCTCAGCGTTAGCCTTCTTAATTTCCTCGACGAAAAATACCTTGGGGTCCTTGACACTAGGTATAGGATCATGTCGAGAAACAGACGAGGTTGAAAGTTGGGCAAAGCTTGCACCAAACACCAAATCATCAAAGTTGCTGGAAAGGGCACTAAATTCATAGTCATCCTTTTCAGCAATAGGTGATTGAACCAGTTTGATCAACACCTCGATGGCTGGGATCCATTTTGAGGTATATTGCCCATCGACAAATTTGGCATTGTCAACTAGCAGCTTTGTAAGACCCACCACTGCGATTTTCCGTTCAAAAACACCAGAAATCTTCGTTGTAGAAGGGAGAATAAACTGGTCGAATATCTGACCGAACACACCCTCTTGTGCAGAGTCAATAAAGTTCACAGCAAAAACTGGCCCTAAAGACGCGTTAGAATCGGCAGCTGCCAAAAAGTAGATGAATTGAGAAAGACGAGCCACATATCTATCAGTCTTTGCAACTTGAAGACGCTGAAGTAGTAAAAGAGCGATTTGGTTCAGGAAAGGCTGTAAAGCACTAAATGACACGTAGGTAAATATGTCTTCTAGCAAATCAAGACCATAGCCACCATTAACCTTCGATGCAATTAAATTCTGGAATACACCAAGCAAAGGTTCAAGGAGGTTATTATCCACGATAAATGGGCCGCCATGGCTCAATATCGCTTGCAGCATCGTGACCAGTGCTGGTGCGTTGCCCTTGGCCTCCCATAGGGAGGGAGAAAGCAACGGACGTACTAGAGAATCGTAACTTCCAAGTCCCTGTACAGTAGGCTTGGCATGAAGCAATTGAGCCAAAATTTGGATGGCATAGGGGACAAATTCCGGAACGTCAGCACCCAAGATCTCCAAGAACTTAGGCAAAATAATGTGTTCCACCTGCTCATAGCCAATAGAGGGCCCTGCAAATCTTACAACTGCCCCAATGGCTTCAAAGGTGAAATGAGTAAATTTGGGGTTAGATGGGTTCTTGCTGATGGCACCAACAATCTCCACGAGCTGGCCTAACAAGGTCGCAGCATATGGCGACATGGAGTCCTGTACAGTGATTAGGACTCTCATAACGCATTTTATTAGAAACTCATTTTCTGCCAGCTTCTCAGGACTGCTGCTGCCCTGGAGAATGAGTCTCATGAGATTTGTTACCAGTCCCTGACCAATAGGAGCAATATCGATCTTTTGGAAGGTGGGCGTGCCGTCTTTTCTAATAGAGAGAAGCTTTTCAATGGTGATGGCCGCATAAGTGTATACAACGTAGTCGTTTGTCTGCAGCTGCTGGGATAGCAGAGGAAACACGTCGGCAAGTTGAGCCTTGGTGAGCTGATTTCTAAACATGTAGATGAATTTGATGGCGTCAACCTTGAGGATGGGTGAAATGCCCTCGGTGACGAAATCAGGTGCAACATTTTCCACAAAGAAGCTGACCACATCAACAAGTAAGTTGGTTGAAGATATGCCGGCATGAGTGACATTGCCCTTGGCTGCCACAGACGAGAAAAGATATATGGCAGTATCCTTTGCTTTCCAGTTTTCTTGTTTGTTCTGGCTGTAAGTCTCCAAATAGCCCTTCACATATGTCATAACCACCTGAGTTGACTTGAGTTCGAATTTGTTGGTGAGTTCTCTCAGAAAATCGGTGGCTGCACGTCTTCTAGTGTCTGAGTCTGATCCTTCAAGGTCTCTACGGGTATATTCGATGGGATCATCCTCAAACAGTTCTTCGTCCGATTCACGCAGGGTCATATTAGGGACAACGACGTTTCGCACCACCTGGCCCAGCACATCTTCGGATCCAAACATCTGGGCATGGCGCTCTATCTTGGTCACCGAGGTCAAGAAAGAAAGTGCCTTGGAAACCAAAATGTCATATTTGGGTTCTAGTCCAGTGGTAGTAAGTAGATTCCAGGTAGTCTCGACAAATGTGGGTAGTAGCTTCTCGAACACATCCTCGTATCGATGGGTATACAGCTGCAAGATTTCGCAGATGCCAGATTTGACACTCTCTAGAATGCCGACATCGCTTGCATCGTCAGTTTCTAAGAGACTGCTTTTATAAGTCAGGTATTTGTGGAAAACCCCCATGAACTGCTCCAAGTTGTCCTCGAAAAACTCAGGGATATCTTGGCAATTCAGGTCGAAATAGATTTTGACCAGCAGATTGAAATTGACAAAGAACTGGTGTAAAAGAACCCTGTCATTCTGAGCAGCATCGATATTTGCATCAGTTTTAAGGAAAAATTCCAAATATGGCTGAGTGAATTGTTTGAGAACAAGTGCTATTTCGGCAAACAGCTCGTCAGATCGGAACAAGGGCCGCCATCGTTTGAATATAGAGTGTGCTACTGTCAGGACACCACTGTCGATTAGGTTATCTGTTCCCAGTCTTGATACTAGATCTGGAACCAGATCTGGCCACCTTTCTGGAAAGTCTGAATCAGCAATTGTGGAAATAGCTTCACCGATTTGGATCTGCAGAGATGAAGGTAACTGGGTCATAAGGCCCACAATCTCCTTCTTGAGTGCAACAACATCATCTTGTGGAAGTTTATAGTGACCATCGACATCGGTCCATTTTCTTTTGATAAAATTCTTGAAAAAGACCGCTCCAGCTAGTCGAGTGGACGGTTCGAGATTGTTGCTGGCAACCACATGGAGTAGGAGAATAGCAAACCCTGGTTGTGATTCGGCAGATCTCAGAGCTTGCTCGGCTGAGAAAAGTTAGAATACTATAGCTTGATATAAAAGTAATATTAGATCGAGCAGCAACTGAACTAAAGTAGTTGTGATGTGGATTTTTCAGGTCATCGGTGCCTACTTACATTGTCTTGCTTGAGTGTGGATTACACTCTGAGCCAGGATTTCACTCAGACTCTGAAGATCCAGGGACATTACGACTATAATTTACAAGAGAATAAAAGCTCTTGCAAAATACTATCAGGATCAAATCAAAACTTTGGGTGCGTGTGGGAAGGAAGAATACAATCCGGCGCGCGCGATGCTAAAGTTTTGTATTGTTTTGAAGATGTACAAATGAAGAAGATCGAAAATCAAAATTCACAAGTCAAAAACAAAAAATCATCCTTAGATTAGGCGCTCCCAACGTTCATTGTGCATAGTAACAAAAACAACACTAGGCTACTCTTCAGTATCAGCTAGTCAATTATAGTCTTATCCGCTATTTAATTGAAGTTCATCTAATATTGAAGTTTGTCTAAAACATTGACGTCTATGATATTGAACTCTATGATATTGACGTTCATGAAACTCAATTCATCAGATTAGTACCGATATGAATAAATAATACTATGCAAGTCATTACCAATTCCCCTAGTTACGCTGGTAGCAGCACAACAAAATCAACCTACAAATGATACTCATCTCACTGTACTCTCCGACATCATCGCAATGCTTGTCCAGCCAATTAGCTCGTCATCACTTTCCATCTGCAACTGGGTGCCACGACCCTGAGGGCTGAATAGTTTCAATGCTCTAAGATGTGTGTCTTTTCCGTTCTGGTGATTGCTCGTGATAGACAGACGAACCAGAAACGTTTTTATGACCCCGTCCCGTCGTATATTATCTAGTTTAATATGACTCCATCCTCGGGGCTCATTGAGTTCAAGCTCTGCCACTGGAAGAAGATCGTGATATCCCGTTCCTGATGACAGAGTCATCTTACTTGGAGTATATGATTCATCCAACCCATAATCTGTGAATATACTGATCCTCTCAATAGATACTCGCTTGGAAAACTGAATGTCTACATTATGAGGCTGAGGACCATCGCTTTGCCAGAACATACCTGGGGTGTCTTCTTGTAATGCTTCAACTCCATAGCCCTGCTTGAATGACGACACTTTCCAGGACGCCAAGTTGCCAATGTCAACCAAGCCTGCCTCTTCAAGTCGAGAGATTTCTGACATATATTGGCCGTTGATCTGATTATCCTCACTATCAATGCTTCCACTGCCGTCTTCTTCCAGCACTACACTGGGTATATCATCTTCCCTTCCAAGCACATCGGTCTCATCCCATTCCATGTCCGCAGAGTAGTGGATGGGCGGAGAAAACAAGTAAATGGGATCGATCAGAATATCTTATTAAGTACCGGGTGAACACTTTCACTGAAATAGTTGTATATAATGTATAGACTAAAATACTTGTTAATCTGTTCATAATTCCGACTAGATTTATTTGTTTTTACGAGTTTTTGAGCTTGTTTCTGATCTGGCCTGACTTGTATCTTCTTAGAGTATATTTTTCACGGGTGTTCTATGCACTCTAATTTCACTTCCTATTGCCGGTGATAAATTCACCATCCTAGATACCGCCAGCCCACCTTCAATCATTGAAAACAATAACGCCATAAGTCGTCAAATATAGACTGGCGTCAATAATCTTCAGTATATTTTAGCCCATCATTTGAACGGGTTTCCTCAACCATTATTTCCTCATATAAAAGTAATTGGCTTGATATATTGACACCATCCAAGCTGGAAACTTCATTCGCTGAGAGCTGCAGCTTACTGCTCCTCCTTCGTCATGTCAGATCCAACGTCCGCTGCCTCTAAAGGCGGTTCGTCATTTGGCATTTCTAGTGTTTTCAAATCACTGGCAAAGGGTTTTAAGTCGACTCCGACTACTTTGGCAGCTTCGGCGTTCAAACCAACTGTGGTAGGAGGTGCCTCGGACATACAGGATCTAATGACAATGGTATCAAACGAAACTGCTTCGGCAAGCGACCGAATAAAATCGGCAGAACTCATACGTGCTTCTTTAGAAACTCTCTCTATCTCTTCAATACCGGAAATTTGGTATTCTGCTCGCAATTTGACCTCTGCTTCCCAGACCGAATGCCGACGGGCAGGTCTACGATTAATGATTTCTTGCATATCTCACGACGAAAGCGCTACTGGGTCTAGACTATCATATTATAGAACAATTATTGAACACAAGTACTTGGTAGACTTCGACTTGCAATTGGCTGCCCTCAAAGCTCTGACAAACGATGGAAGAGATCTATACGACTTATACCAGTCAGGCTACCCTCTTCCCAAAGTTCTAACCACCTGGTTAAAGCTAATATCACATGAAACTGATGAAATACGAAAGCATAGGAAGAGAGATCCTGCTGTTCATTGGGGCTCTTCAATGGAGGATAACTTCCACGAGCTCATGAAATTTATCATCAACACCCTGAAGTTCAACATAGCGGCCTATACAGAGGCAAATCTTGAGTCGCTCATCCGAGAAGTAGTAAATGTGTGCCAGACTACTCTCAGTATTGCAGACGTTGCTCTGTGCTGTGAACTGATTAACACCATCATGATCTATGGTTTTATCCCACGCACCAGTTTGATATCAGTTGTAGAAGTACTTTGTGGTATTAATGCTACCATTGAGACTTTATCTGAAAAATCTTGGGAAGCGCTGCTTAATCTGTGCAGAAGTCACCTAGGAAATATCACAGTACTGGCCCTGTGCCGAGTTCTCGACCCCAAGTCAAGATCTGGAGTCAATGCTAATACGATGAGGGGCGCCGCTAAGCTTCTCACCCAGTTAGAGTTGAAGTTTGGCCCCTCAGGAGGCGGTGAAGTCATGGATGTTCCAATTTCTTCTATATTCTCAGCCTTCAGGCAGGCCATCACAGTAGAATCTGCGAAACTAAGGTGTCAAATATGCTCTTCGGTGTATGAATTGCTCACGAATTCAGATATCATGAAAGTCATTGGGTATGAAGTCTGGGAAATCACTAACTATTCACCACTGGAAGTTATTTATCAGCTGTGCTACAGTTCAGAAGAGCTTAAAGGACTTTTCCCAGGTGCCTCTGGAGTACCTGTCATTCCTGCTGGTATAAAGTCACCTTCAGTTAGTATTGCAACTACATCTGACAGGGAAAGACGTATAGATGAATATCGAAAAATTGTTCCTAAAATTTATGGAATATTCAACCTTATTGAGGATTTGCTTGATAAAAGTCAATTCAAAGGCTCAGTAGAGATTGCATATCAGTTTTTCCTCGACTTGAGTCTATTTATCGAGCCAAGAACGGCAATCCGTGTGATTAGTTATTATGATGGCATGCATTTCTGCAATCCCCTTTCAACAGACTGGTCATCCAATACTGATCTTTTGTTGGATAATTTTTATTATGATCGGCACTGGCCAGAAGATGTCCGTCTTCGCACTCTACAAGTTTTAAGAGATAACTATTTCATGTCTCTGATTACTTCAAGCGCAGAGGTTTCTAATGAGTTACTCCAGAAAAGTTTTTTGCATATAGATACGGAGACGAGCCTTGATGTTCTCAACGCTCTCTTAGAAATCTATGTCGATATTTGCATAGACGGCTCTCACGAAGTTTTTGTACAGCTAAGTGATATCCTCTTACAGATGATACCCGACAATAGATCTAACAGAAACAGTGGAGCTTTTGGTCGATTGAATCCTTTTGATCAGAAGTCCTCAGTGACTGATCCCTTTGTGGTGACTAGAGCCAAGCTTGTCACAAGAGCAATGACAAGCTTGTTCCTGGCGGTGTTCCTCAAGCATTCTCGCCGAGCAAGATATATTTACTTCAATATTGTCACAATTGCTCAAAGGAGCTTAAGCATGTCGGCTGTTTTTATTGAGGCTGCAAGGTTGCTCATTCGAATAAGATGTACCACTACCAACATGATATATATATCGCATCCAACGAACATGGACGGACTAGCCGCGTCACTAGGGAGGGGGCCTCAATTTATACGGACGGCAGAAAATATCTGGTGGTTTCCTGAGAATCCAGAAGACCTTTCTCATTTCAAACCAGAGTATTTGGATGTCCATTCGACTATTCTCAGCAAATCTGAGTTCTATGATTCTATTGATGATCCTTCATTGACTCCAACAGGCCTCTACACGTTGAAGGAGAATGAACATGATATTGACATTGATATTTGGCTCAGTCTCGTTCTCGATGTTCTTGAAATGGGTGGACTTTGGGAAATATTCTCTTTCCTATGGGCTCATTTTGCGCCCCAGTTATCAAATTTGCAACTATTTTACTCATCGACTGGCAGCATTCAGAGGCTCAGAAGGATCATGTCTGAACAAATTATGTCGAGCAAGATACCGGGAAGTGCTCTGCTTCCTAAGGAAATAACTAAATTGGATGCATTGGTTGCTGAAATTCGAACGGTGTCCTCGCTGTTAGGGTACAAAGATACGTTCGCTAAAACGGACGCAGACTTGCTGGTTCAAGCATTAGTATCAGCTCTTTCATCGTGGGAGAAGACTGCAGTTCCCTGTATAACTGCTCTGACAGTTTGCTGCTACGAATTGTCATTGTCTGTTAAGAAGAATATTGGTGCTATATTCACAAAGTTTCAAACTAAAATCACCAGCACACAGTCTAGTCCACATGTTCTGGAGTTCCTTTTATCATTATCTCGACTTCCTTGGCTCACAGATAACATGACACAGGAAGAATACAAGCGTATATTCGCGATGGCATTCAACTACATTCAACATGCTAATGATATGGATCGGAAAGCTGACTCAAGCACCAACGCTAATGACCGCATTATGTCACAGTACCTTCTTGCAATCGCCTATAACGTGATTTCTAATTGGTTTTTGGCCCTTCCTGTGTCCAAGAGAAAAGTACTGGCCACTTTTATTACCAGAAATCTGATCCTAGCTGATGGCTCGTTGGAGAATATTGATGAACAGAGCATGGCCATTCTAGATCTTGTTTCTAGATTCACATACTCGAACGTGGATTTAATCCAGCAGTCTGTACCAGCTATGATATCCCATGACGGAAATGGAAAAATAGCTACAAAGCGATGGATTTTTGGTAAAAGTTTAATTTCTATCGAGACCAACAGTATTACTGGCGAATCGCAGTTCGTTGTTAGACGACCTACGGGAACATCGATTGTTAATATCGCGCCTGACAGTAAGATGCTGTCCAAGCAACTGGTCGATACTATTCTTGGTGCCGAAATAGGTAAATCTCCGATGGTTGATGAAGACATATTCTCTCCCAATTACTTCTTGTTGCAATTGGTGATTCCAAATGATGACCGCTCGTACTTGCGACCAATTGCTTTGGACGAAGATCCTGCTACAAATCGAGGTGTATCTGCTTTAGACAGAGCACCTGTAGTGGATTTCCACAAAGTTGGTATCTTATACATTGGACAGGGTCAAAAAACCGAGGTAGAGATTTTGGCTAATCAGTCAGGATCTCGAACATACCAGAGATTTCTGAGCAAAATGGGCCGACTGGTCAAATTACGAGGAAATAGACAAATTTATTCTGGTGGCTTGGACACTGAAATGGATATTGATGGAGAATTTGCCTATGTCTGGAGCGACAAGGTTACGCAGCTGATATATCATACTACTACTATGATGCCTCCTCCCGCCAACCCATCTGACACAGCATATGCCAGTAAGAAGCGTCATATTGGCAATGATTACATCTGCATATTTTTTGATGAATCAGGCCACGCTTTCGACTTCAATGTGATCAGCACCCAATTCACATTTATCAATATTGTGATTACACCACTAACAATCTCGGTTGACGACACTTTTCAGGCAGATTCTGGTGTTGCGCCAGACGGTTCTACTGAACAATCCGGTATAAAACCTATTGAGACAAAAGGACCTGTGCGAAAGAAGTTCTTTAAAGTTCGAGCCTACGCAAAAGAAGGAATTCCCAGTGTATTTGCAGCCATGCATCTGCGACTAGTTTCTGAAGAGAATCTTGCAGTATTTGTGCGGAATCTTTCACTGGTGGCTTCTAAGCTTGCTACTGTTTATCAATCTGGAGGACAGTATATCTCCAACTGGAGGTATCGGCTACAGCAAATCAACCAGTTGACTGAGCGAGTGATTGCTAAACAGAGAGAAAAAGAAGCAGCGGAAGAGCCGTTGAATTCAACCTCTCAGCATAAACATGAATCTGCCAAGAGTGGTGGTCATAACCGGCCGGATGTTGAATCATCTTTCCTAGACCAACTCGCAGCAGCTTCAACTACTTCTGCAATAACCACTACTCATTCCAGCCCCAGTACCACTGGAGGAGGACCTCAGGATAACTATGTGACTACAAACGATATTCCATTACTGAAATCAATTGATTTTAGCTCTTTTACATAACATGGCTCTTTACATAACACAAAGCTCTTTTAGATAATATGTCTAGGATATGACAGAATATATATCTACGAAGTTGAAGCATTGTACTTGCCTCATAGACTCCAGCATGTAGTGCCATGTACTACATTGAGCAACCTCAACTAATGATCCAGTTTCATGCTGAAATCAACAACATCGGTACCTTGATGTACACTTGACGTGCTATAGATATCGATATCGTTGCAAAGATAAGTACCGATATTGTCTTCTCTCAGACCTCCACTACATTCTAACAAAAAGGTCTTTCCTTTTCCTTGCCATCTCTGCTTCAATGAAAGGGCTGCCACTTTAATGCCATCACCCGTGAAATTATCCAGCATAATCACATCAGCTCCTGCAGCAATGGCCTCATCAGCTTCTTCTTCACTTTGGCACTCCACTTCAACCTTCATTGCAAATCCTGCAACTTTCTTGGCTTTATGCACGGCTTTGGTGATCGATCCAGTGGCCCACACGTGATTGTCTTTCAACATGACCATAGAAGACAAATCATAGCGATGGGGATCAATGCCTCCAACAACCATAGCATACTTTTCAACTAGTCTCAATCCAGGAGTGGTTTTCCTTGTACCAGCTATAGTACCAGTATACCCTGCTTCCTTGGCCAGATCCGAGATTTTACGAGACTCTGTTGCGATTCCTGAGCTGCGAGACAACAGATTGAGTGCAGTTCTCTCGGCCAATAGAAGGTTTCGTACAGGTCCCTTGACATTTGCTACAGGGATTTTCTTTCCATCAGCTTCAATATATTGACCTTCTTCAATTAACCATTCGACCTTCAGGTCGCATTGCTTAAAAACCTCGTTGGCAAACGGTTGTCCGGCAAATACCCCGGACTGCTTGCATAGCACAGTAGCAGTCTTGACATCATCTCCTACAACATATCCTCCAATATCAAATGAGGGAGTATCTTCACTAAGCCAGTCCGTCACCTTCTGCTTCCATCTGCCAGTAGCAGGAAGTGCTGCAGCGTATTCACTCATTAGACGATGCTGTGATTGATTGAGCCGAAAGGTGATCAATTGGTTCTCAATATTGGTTGACTGCTTTTTGGACTACCCCACAGCCGCATCATCCATCCAAAGGAGTCAAAATGTTTAATTAATAAACTTACTTAAAAATATATATATTTACCTATTTACAACAATTGTTAGAATTCTTGATTATTATACATCTTTTTGAAACGCCCTTCTTGCAGTTGGTTCTCCGTCAGATCCCACCAGCTTCTCAATAGATGCCAAATGTTTGCCATAGGAGTATCTCTTCAAAGCGGTCAGGTGAGGACGGATAGCAGCAGCAAGGCGATTGTGCTCATCCCCAGATGTCGAATCCAGTAACTTCTGTATAACATAGTTGGCGAACTGGTCCTTCATCATGACAGTAATCGGGGTGGTGCCATCGGTTCGAGGGGTCAAGATCTCATCGATCATCTGTCGACGTTGGACCTCGGTTCCAAAAATAATACACTTTTCAACAACATTAGATGCGAATTTGTGCCGTGAAAAAGTCATAACCGAGCTTCGAACAATATCAATTATCTTATTCTTGTCTTCGGGTCTTCCGTGTTCAATCACGTGCTGAATAACATAATTACCATACTGATCTTCAACCAAATAGAATGTGTATGTGTGCAGTTCATCTAGCAAAGCTCTTTCTGCTTCCGAGGAACTGTATTCTAACATTCTCTGAATCACTCGGCATCCATACGGATGAGTCGCAAGCTGGTATGTCTGATCATGAAACGAATCAATAATAAAACCGGTCAGTTTTGGCGGGATCTTCTCGATAGCCTTCTGTACAACATGATTTCCATTCTGGTCCTTAACGCATCTAAGAATATGGCCATCCAGTTCCCTGACAAGCTTTACTTGCTGTTCTGTGTCGATATTCTCTATTGCTTTCTGTACGACTCGGCAGCCATACATTTGGAAAGACAACTCTAACACATGTGATTCCATTTGCTTGGCCAAGATGGTTCTTTGCAAATTATTTCCCAATTCGAAGAATTTTTGAATCACATAGTTTCCAAAAACATCTGTCATAAGCTGTAGTGAGTTGGGTCTCACTTCACTGAAGACCATATCTTTATCCTCGTTGCTAGCGGTTTCAAGCTTGTGCTGAATGAATCGAGAGCCATGTTGGTCACTGCTGAATTCAACAACATGCCCATGAAGATCCTTCATTTCTAGCTTTCGATTTTTATTGTTTCGAAACTCTTCAAGCAAGGGGCTCCGAGCAATAGATACATCATGATTTCGTCGTCCACCTCCTCTGCCCCCATTACTGCCACCATTATGTGTTCCAGAACTTTTACCGCCACCAGTAGTCTCATTCAAGGACGCATTGGCAACTGCTGGGCTATTGCCGCCTTTCGGAGAGATTATTCCTGCCCCAGGTACAAAATCGTACGATTTGCTAGGATCATAACCACTAGGACGGAATGATGGCGCGCCGGCTGCTGCAGCGGTGGAGTATGTTGTAGGCGAATTAGCTGAAATAGTAGAAAAGGTTGCGCCGCCATTGTTGGAGCCCAGACCGCTACCTTTGTGGCCAAATTTGGCAGCATTCTGAAAGACGAGCGTCTGTCTGAAAGGTGGTGCATTGGAACCAGCGTTCGCTCGACTGGGTGCAGTACCTGAAGATATGGAGTTTGATCTCGCCGGCAAAGCATTACCGCCGACATAAGGAGATGTGGATCCAGAAGTTGTAGAGCCCTTCGCCTGTGCGTTTATTTCAGGAAGGAACTCATTCTCGTTTGAGTCATCGATAGGCTGACCAGAAACTGGAAATGGTGAGAAAGAAGCGGGTGTCTTTGCTCCAGCATTGTAAATACTGTTGTTGGCAACCTCAAACCCAGGACTTTTGATAGGGAGCGATTCTTGCTCGTCCGGCTGAGCAATGTAAGGAGGCTGCCAGACACCGTTTCCAAAAGATGAAGATCTACTTGACGCCTGTTTTGCCGCTCTATCCACCATGAAGGCATTTGCTGGGGAAGCATAACCGGGCTTAGGAGACACATAGGGACTAGTGATGTCACGGTTGAAGCCAGTAAGAGCCGCAAAACCAGTGCTGGCTTGAGGCGACGTTACTTCTGATTTTGATGCCTTTCTGGATATGAGACCGGGACCTATATTGCCCTCATTGATGTTCAGTTGTTTCATTCCTCCAAACATTTCAGCTTCACGAGTAGCTTCGCCAAGGAATGCAAATCTCTCCAAAATATTTCCACCCCCATTATTGAACCCACCTGAGACAGGGGTATCATTTTTGTTATTTGTATCACCAAAAAACCGCGGAGAAGTCGGATTGGCTCTGAAACCAGGCTCAGTTGCTTCAGTGACTTGGCCGTTGAGAGGGTTCAGTCCAAATAGAGGAGACCGGACATCTTCCGTACCATTAGAAGTTCTTCTTGGTAAGGGATATGTAGGCTCAGAAGTCAAACTTGTTCGTCGGTAAGTATTGGGTGCATCATGTTGATCATTGTTGGCACTAGCGGCGATACTGGCACTCTCATTCCACGGCGAGCTTGCTGATTTCCAAATATCTTGGTGTATACTGCCAGGACTGACTCGAGTTTCAGCTGAATTAAATACATCAGTATTTATAGAGGAGTCGCCTGTTGGAGGAAAGTTAGTACATGTGTTCCCTAAAAGAACTGGCAGGCTATAGGCCATGCGGCTTTTGAGCCTGTTACAAGTTAGAACTTACCATTAATAGCTGATGCGCGTTCCGGTGACAACGAGGTCTTCTGTGGAAATTGTTTCGGCCAGAGGCCCCAAGTTGAAGATTGCTTTGTCAGAGTGGCAGACGGAGCAGATGGAGAAGCTGAGACAAGGTCGTCTATACTTGATGACGATGTCCGTCTATACGGCTCAACAGTAGATGACTATTTAGTTAGAGCTGGCTGCAAAATAGACCCCAAAAAACATTTCTGATACCTACCTGATGAATATTTTGAATTCCGCTTCCAGCTGCCGATTCGCGACGTTGAGGCATTGTTGAATTAAAGGCTTGAGAAGGCGATAACGAGAGAGGCGTCGCCAGTATATATACAGAAAAGGTAATGAAGAATATAGTTACAGTACACCAAGTTGTAGCGTGATAAAATCAAGTCGCAGAACAGACTCAAAAATCTAGTAAATCAGGTATCAATCAGCCAGTGGTAATTCCTGGAGTAGTAAAAGATATATAGCGATACCTAGGCGTAAAGTTGAGCGGTGACTGTTGACAGCCAGCGATGTCGTTGCTGTGGATCACTACCAATTGACGCTCCTAAGCAACAACCAGATGAGATGGCAGTTAATTTCAATACGGAGCTCACCCCTTGTGATAGGGAAACGCGATATAGAAAGTGATCCGACTAAAGTGCAGAAGTCGAGAACTCGTTTTTAAGGCGTATACCAGTCGAACGTAAATTGGGAAATAAGTGGGAGGTTTCGTGCTGATGGGAAAGTTTGGTGATTATCAGCGGGGGCCAGTTTGTCGGGTTAACCAGTGAAACCCCCGGATGTCTTCTACTATATTGGATCAAAGAAAAGATGATTTAACTGCATAAAAAATATATAATAAGGATACTTTGTTTTTTATTTTATTAGATAAATACTACGTGAGATCAGGGCAAGACACCGGGTTAACTTCAGGGTAATGCATTATTCTTATGCACGTGACCCACCTCTATAATGTCGAAAGGCGGGGGGGAACAGAAACAAACTGTTGAGATTTACTGCAAAAAACAGTGTAACTTCGTATGATTCTGACATATTACAGTTTTTAGATATCTAAGTGCCATTAAAATATCTCCAAAAGTCAACAATATTGCCATATTTGGTGATTGTATCATCTCGAGAAGTGGTCTAACTGACTTACATCTCCCTCCCGACCCCTCGCTACAAAAGTACAATTGTCTTAATTAGGTATTTGATTGATAGCTAACTGAAAACTTATGCCAACCTTCAACTGATGAGCGTCAATCTGCGTTCTTCAACACGCTCATTATATAGCATGAATAGAAAACTAATCCAGTCTGTTCTCTGGCGGAACGGACTGAGAGCATATATCACCAAAGCCAAACAAAAAATCACTGCAGAGGACTTGGAACAGATGAAACAGACTAAAGATCTACTGTCGGCCCTGTTTGAGCCTGCACCGTTCGAAGAATCGGGGTTCAATAAACGAGAAGAACTAGGCAGATTAAGTGGAAAGTCTGCAGAGAATCCAAGTACTTCTACTGGCAGCAGCACATACCCTGTAGACTTTTACCGTTCTACAACCAAGTTCGAGCGGAGAGCATTGAAACAAGAATTCCGATCTAATGCATTATACTGGTACTGCCTAAATTTATCATTTGGCAAATCCGACTTCGAAAGAATACTGCCTTCCGCAGTGGATGTAAGTTTCGACCTTGTCCGGAGTAGAAATCCTCGGAATCTCACTCGATGGTTGGGTTATTATGTGGTGTTTCAATCTAATGATGATGCTATGATCTATTACAATGCTGTCAACGGCGCAGAGCTATGCGGACTGGAGTTAAAACTGCAGTTTGCCGGTTATAATTCTCCGGGGCTGCATTCTGATATATTAAATAAAGTGCAAGGTTTGTCACGGCGAAACTGTGCTTTGATGATTGGACTTCCTCAGGGTTATAGCAAAATGCAACTAAGACAGGTTCTATGGGACTACGAATTAATTGATGACGATAACCTGTCTATTGAATTTCTACCTAGGGATCGTATTAAATACGGAGGTCAGCCAGTTCTACTGAGATTCAAGAATGAAGATGACCCCTATAGATTGGTGCGACAATTTCACCTCAATATTTTTCCACATACCACCAATGAAATGCATGTGGAAGTTGTGGACTAATCAAGCATGAAAAACAAATCAGAACTGCAAGTTCCATTGTAATTAGTATTATTGTAGTATAGATGAGTCAAAAAGTGTGCATATAAAAGAACAAAGTCGTGACATTGTCAAAAACCAAATATTTATCGGATTCCCTCCCGGAGACCTTCGAAAGCTCTCCATGCTTCCCTGACCAGCTCCCATTCTATACCATCAGAAGGATCTCCTGAAGTCGACTCCTTTTCAAGAATAAGATACTTTTCCCATCGACTATCTCCTTGCCAAATGACAATAATGGTATCTTCTGCACCCCAGCCAACTACTCCTCCTGAACCTGTCACCTTTGCAGACACAAAACTCCACTCTGACGAGAAGTATTTGGGCATGAGTGGCCAGCTACCAAGCACATGACGTCTATTGACAACTCCTGGAATTGGTTGATATGCAGAGGAAGATGGAGAAGCTGGACCTGGACTTGTGGGCTCACTGCTGCCAGTAATGGGGGTTATATCAAACACATGCAAAGTATTCTTATCAGACAAAATAGCCAGCTTTGCAGAAGACTGAGAAAATGCCATGGAATAAATAATAGCCCTATCCAGGCCCCTCCTGAACTCATGCAAAAGACCGGTGTTTGCAGTGGAATGCAGTCGGACAATAGTTCCCATTTCACTTGCCGATGCAACAATTGTGCCTTGCTGATTTAGACACAGACATCTGATGGGCCCACGATGGGCTCTAATAATGGAAACCAAGTTCCTAGGGGTGATACCATCTGCCGAGGCCGGACCTGCCAGATTGACGATTTGAATTTGACCTTCCGAGGGACCTGGAAATGCAAGAATGTTGCCAGCCAAAGCGGCTATTCCATGGTGATTATCTACAGTATCATAGGCAACAATGCGAGAAGGTGGGGAAGAAAATGCATAAACATGCACCTTGTTCTTAAGAATCACAATGATCCGAGTACGCGATAACAAAACCTTAAGAATGGGCGATTTGAACTCCAGGGACAATGCCGGTCTTGCCTTGAGATCGTCCCATATGATCAACTTGTTTTCAGGAAACTTGGGGTTGCGACCTCCGCCACTTAGAGCAACATAATTTGTACGGTAAAGCATCTGAGCTATTCCAATGCCGCCGTCATTGAACTCGCGCTTCACCTTGAGTTCCAGAGGGCAACTATTGTATACCCGAAACCCGTCTTCGTATCCTATTACGAAACACCCCTGGTCCTGATTAAACGAACAGCAAAGAAGCTCCGTAGCCTTCTGCGGCGCAGGCGAAATATATGGACTGGTGTTCATCAGATATTTTCAAAGCGTCCAAAATATTGTCTGCCGCTCTTCAGTAGTCTTACAAACCTCTGTTTCCTTGTTTACACAGGTTTGATAGATCCGATTAATGTGGGATGTAAGGCTTTGGTTTGAATTCTACAGTTACACTTTTGTGTTCAGCTGGGGCTGGGCTGGCTGGTGGGGGAAGGGACGCTGATATAAGCATCACGTGCTAGAAAATAATTTTTCTTGTTAGCGTCAATCAATCAATCGAAGACCAAGAAGGAATTTTTCTAACAGTAAAAGCGAAATTATCTTTTTTCAGTGAGCACCTGCACTCGAAAAATCCGCACCAACGGGTAGAGCCAACTACCTAAGGTTGAAAATAGAAAGACACCTGATTTTCGTATTTGCGATATTGAGGTAAACACATATTAGAATATGTAAGTTAACTTTGCAACAAGGAGGAATGAATATCTGGAGATTCTACCGACGTTAGTGCTCGGAATCAGACCCTGGCCTAGAGCTATACGCTTTGACCTCATTGGAGTTGCAAGATGGATCCTGACTATGATGAATGGAAAATTTTAGACGTTAGACTTCCTAATTTTATTGAGGAGACCTTTTTCTATTTCTGAGTTAATTTCATGGAAAACTTGGTTTGATTTCAACGTCGTTACCGTTTTGACCGTACCGGTCCGACTGTATCAGAACTAACAAAACAGGTGTGGAGTCCTTGGATTACTTCTCGCTGACCCGAACGGCGTTGCAGCTGCTGAGCTGCTCGAGGGCGCTCATTTTCTCCAGCATCGCGGCCAAGATGCTGCTGGTATTGTTACGTGTGGTCCTGGTGGTCGATTGTACCAGTGCAAGGGAAACGGCATGGTACGGGACGTCTTTACCCAGAACAGAATGAACGGACTGATTGGAAACTTCGGTATTGGACACTTGAGATACCCTACAGCTGGTGGATTTGCTAATTCTGAAGCTCAGCCTTTTTATGTCAATTCTCCATATGGTATTGCCATGAGTCACAATGGTAATTTGGTGAATGCCCCGGCATTGAAGAAGTTCATGGATGAAGATGTTCACCGTCATATCAACACCGATAGCGACTCCGAATTACTGTTGAATGTGTTTGCTAGCAAGTTGCAAGAGACGAATAAAGTTCGAATCAATGAAACTGATATATTCAAGGCTCTAAGAGGAATGTTTGAAGTGTGCCGAGGTGCTTATGCTTGTACTGCGATGGTGGCAGGATACGGTATCATTGGTTTCCGAGATCCCCACGGTATCCGACCTTTGGTTCTTGGTTCTCGTGTTCGAAAGGATGGAACCAAAGACTACATGATGGCTTCGGAGTCAATTGCCTTAGAGGCTATGGGTTTCAAGGAGTGGGTAGATGTCAAGCCTGGCCAAGGTGTCATCATCCCCAAGTCTACTATGACCCCCGTGATCGAACAGATTGTCCCCGTCGAGAGCTACTCTCCTGATATTTTTGAGTATGTCTACTTTGCTCGACCAGACTCAGTCATGGACGGCATCAGTGTATACCGTTCCAGACTAGCCATGGGTGACAAACTTGCCGACAATATTGTCCACAGATTTGGTGGTCTCAAGAAGGCTCGTGAGAGCATCGATGTTGTCATTCCCGTGCCAGACACATCTCGGCATTCGGCTTTACAGACTGCTGTGATGTTAAATATTCCGTACCGGGAAGGTTTCATTAAGAACCGATATGTTGGGCGAACATTCATCATGCCCAATCAAAAGGAGCGGCGATCCAACGTCAGACGAAAGCTTAATGCTATGTCATTAGAATTTGAAGGCAAGAACGTTCTTCTCGTTGATGATTCTATTGTTCGAGGAACTACCTCTAAGGAAATTGTCCAAATGGCCAAGGAAGCTGGTGCTAAGCAGGTCTACTTTGCCTCTTGTGCTCCTCCAATTAGGTACAATCATATCTACGGTATTGATCTGGCTGACACAAAAGCCCTTGTTGCATACGATAAAGATGAAGATAGCATTGCCAGTGCCATTGGTGCCGATGCTGTTTTCTACCAAACTCTGGACGATTTGATTTCGGCTTGTAATGAGTGTGGTACTCATAAGGGAATCACCGGCTATGAAGTCGGTGTATTTACTGGTGAATATATCACTGGTGTTGAAGATACATATCTTGAATATCTTGAGAGGATCCGAGGTGAAAACCAACGACTCAAGGAGATGGGCGAACGAGCTCATACCGCTGTGTCTCGTGTTCTTTCTGGGGATGAGGCCAAATCGGAGGTCGACATAGGTTTGTACAACCACGGTGACTACCCTCAGTAAGCCGGGGACAATGAGGAAATGATGATATCGTCATATGCAAACTCCATAGATTGATGTACATTACAAAAGATTATTAATGAATATAACTTTCTAAGCTGCATGTTCCTGAAAATTCTGGCTGTCGCCATAAAAACGTCAAATAGGAGCACTATGCCTGCTGACTTTAACATGCTCAAAAAGCTTGTTTCGACTAGTGAATACTGCATTGCAAGTAGCACACTTATTAGCCAGCTCATTAGTTGATTTCTCTTTCTTTGCCCGTCTTTGTTTGGCCTTTCCAGATTTCTTAGAAGGTTGCTCCTTTGCTGGAGGAGTGCTAGAATCGGCCCTCAACCCTTCCAACTGACTTAGGAGATCTTCCAACGAAGGCTCTTCGGACTTTCCATTTACTGCATTATCGAGATCAGGTTTTTTTTCGTCCTCTATATCCAAGTCTTGAGTGGAATTTGTTGACGGTTGGTTATCAATGCCCTCGTCGGTATCGCTTTCTGGATCACTGATATCCAGACCAAGTTCCACACCTTCTCTTCGCATTTCCTTCTGTAGCTGTTTCAAGGTCTTGACATGCTTCTTACTACTCTCATGAGCTATCAGTTGCTTTTTAGTCTTGAATAGCTTGTCACATACTATGCATTCGTACAATTCCACGACTTCGTCATCTTCATTAATATCCGCTTCATCCTCCTCTGTCTGAGCTACTTCCCATTCCTGAGGGACATACTCAGATGCATGCTGTGCAGCTCTAGCCTCCTTCTCCTTCTTAGATTTTTCTTTTGCAGCAGCTTTGGCAGCAGTCGAACTACTAGCTTCGTCTCTTTTAGCAGCAGCTTTATTATGCTTTTTAACTCGGGGGTCCTTTCTCCTGACCAGAACCACCAGGGATCGAACAAGTCCGTTAAACTCCTTTCGAGAAGCGTCGCGAATTTTCTTATTTCTCATTTCCATAGCTCTTCGAGTCCTCCTATCAGGAGCATCCCACGCTCTGTATAAATCCTCCCATGCAAATGTCTTGATAGACGAGTAAGATGACCAGACGTCATAGAATGGCTTGATATGCTTCTCCCATGCAGAATTGTCATCGCCAAATGGAGGCAACAAAGGAGCTTCAACATTCTGATCTAGGGCCGCTTCATGCTCTTCTTCTGCTAGTTGACTGAAAAGTTTTCCCACTTGATCGTAAAATGTCTCGGGGTCAGACGAAAAGTATTCTTGGTAAACTTCAGGGTCCAGGTATGCTTTGAGCTCCTCGGCCGTGGTCACTTTTCCACCGTACTCAGGCTCACTAGGACCGCGGCCGTTGCTTTCAGAGCCATGATTATCATACCAGGCTCTTTCCTGAGGATCAATAAGTACGTCATATGCAGCTTGTACTTTTGCAAATCGTTTTGTAGCCTCTTCGGGATTCTGATAGTTTCTATCAGGGTGCAGCTGGAGAGCTAGTTTCTTGTAGATTTTCTTGAGTTCAGCTTCGGTTACGGTACTTTCTACTCCAAGAATTTCATATAACGTCTCCTGCTTCGCCTGTCCGGCGCTAGGTACACTTGAGTTTTGACCCATACAGACGGACCAGATGTTTAGATCGAAGGTTGAAAAAAACGTACGCTTATGTAATTTTTTTGGAGCATAATAGTGATTCACGATTAGTGGTACCTTAGATCCGGATTCGGAAAAATGAGTGAACGACAGCAGTTGGAATTATTAAGCATAGAACTTATAACCGATTTCTATTATAAGACCATAACTTATATGATCATTTATGACTTACTGGGCGTATTTGTTTTTTTTTAGGTCTCTTGTGATTTCTACCAGTATTTGTCCACAGCCGTGCACAGCACCAACTCGCTGATTTATATCCCACCATCGTAACTATTAGTATCGTTATCATACCTGATAGGTGTGAGACAACACAGATCATGAAGAAAGTTGGCTTGGCAGCATTTGAGAACAAACAGACAGCATTTAATGCATTGAGTACTAATATTCTGCAACAGCAAGTAGAGGAGCTGACTACTCAACTGTCGGTGTTCCAAAATGCATTATCATACTTCGCCGCCGAACATGGAGAAGAGATCCGGTCCAATCCTCAGTTCCGGGCGGAATTTGCGAAAATGTGCACATCCATTGGAGTAGATCCACTTGCGAGCTCGTCTAGTAATAAAAAAGGCTCTCTATGGGCGAATCTTTTAGGAAAGGACGTGAATGACTTTTACTTTGAGCTTGCAGTAAGGGTGATTGAGCTATGCCGAAACACAAGATACGAGAATGGAGGCATGATCTCGGTGGGGGAAGTCAAGGCTAGACTGGGTGATACTAAAACTCAGTTGAGACCAGTAGATGTCACGGAAAATGACATTGAGCAGGCGGCCAAAAGCCTGAAAATACTTGGTGAAGGGTTTGATCTGATTCCCGTGGGAAAGAAACTGATGATCAGATCTGTCCCCCAACAGCTGAGCACCGATCAGGCTGCCATCATGGAAGCCTGTCAAGCATTGGGGTTTGTCACTGTCGGTATTTTGCATGATAATCTTGGCTGGCAAAGAATTAGATCGGTCACGGTGTTGAACGAGATGGTAGCTGCTGGTCTGATGTGGGTGGACGAGCAGTATGGCATGGAGAAAGCATTTTGGTTGCCTAGCTGGATGGATACTGCTTTGTGAATTTTGACGCTTAATACTCGATATTTTTAGCGATTTTTTAGTTCTGGCTTTTCTTAGTAGTATTTTTTTATTATTTATTTCTGAATTTTTCGTTATCGCTGAAATATATCTCGATTTCGTCCTAGCTCCTTCACCCATCCCTTTCTTTCTAACTTTGTCTGCTGCTGCTCATCATCTCCCGGCTCATCTCAGGACCGCCATGAGCACCGAGAGTCTATGGTCTTCTCTTCTGACCACAACGTCTAAAATATCACGTCCATCTACAGCAGTTGTTTTATTACTTGGTAAGAATAGTTTATTTTTGACGATGAAACCCACCTTCACTAACCCACAGGTCCTAATCCTCAATGTCAAACTGCGTTCATTCGTCACCTTCAAGTCCCGATTCCGGATGATCTGCGCGAATCCACGGCCAACCAGTTTGCTATGGGCTATTCCTTTATAGATTACAAAGATGATCACGACTACAATTTGTCGCGTATAGAAATCTACACGCTGGATACCCCATCATCGGTGGAATACCATGCACATGCCATGTTGGCACGTCAAGTCATAACCAAAGCGCAAAACGGTAACATTCCTGTACTGATAACCATAGGACTAGATGGCAGTGAAGATATAAAGCATAACTGGACCAGACAGTTGACTCAATGGCTGGATATTATCAAGACCGCTACCAAAGAGCTGGATCTGCAGATCCCATCACAAACCCTTAAAAAACATCTTCAGCAGTACGTGTCAACTTCATCTGATTCTTCTACATCGGTTTTGAATGAAATTGAAGTTCCTTTGGCTCAAGGTCAATACGATAGCCCTCTAGGAGTCAATCTGTTACTGGCGCCTATAGGTGCAGAGCATTTGATCCAGGACTATGGAAGCTCTCTGGATGATTCGTTGGACTTGGCACAGCAAATTCTACGTGTAATTGCATTAAAACATGGCGGTTCGGTAGCGTACATTTCCAAGACTGAGTCTGAAGCTCTTCTTTCCTTGGTGTCTGAAACATTGGAATTGCCTGTCAAATCGGCCAAACCAGAGAAATCAGTACCATCTGTTTTAGATACAGAAATGATTTCTATACCTGCAGGCTGGGATTCCAAAGGAAAAATCACTGCAATTCGTGGAGGGTTTCCATACGAAGAATTCAGTCGAATATGGGATAGTAACGATTCTTCAAAAATTCAGTCTTTTCTTCAATCGCTCTTCCCCGATACTGCTGAGTCTAACAGTATATCACACGCATCAAAATCTCAGTTTGTTCCAAAGCCTGACTTCCAAACATTCCTGTCGGAGCAGTACGACATGCAAGAGAAGAAAATTGCAGAGCATAAAGATGTGGATGACGACGAACCTGCTATCCCAGAAGATCTCAACAACATTAATATCACCGGTATCAAGGTCGAGGGCGTGGATGAGGTTTTGAGACGGTTGAAAGCTAGAGAACAGGCAACTGCTACATTACAGCCTGCCGTTGATAATTCAGCAGATGAGTCCATGGACCAGAGTGCTAAGAGTGCTGCTAATACGTCGAACCAGAATGAAGTGTTAGCAAACTTCTTCCAGAGTCTTCTTGACAGGAAGAAAACGCCAGAATCTGGCAGTTCGGCAAAATGATATTGGAAATATGATAATATGAGATCCCTAAGAACGGCCTGTGTTGGATAGCATTTTATAAATCTTGCTCAATATTTATCAAAGTTACTCCAGACTGAATAATGTAATATTGCCTATTTTTCACAGAATAGACACGGCTAACTGGTTTCTATTCGACATCTTCATGTATATTTATTTAAGTAGCTCACAGTATTATGCCTCTTACGTTTATTTTGGTTATTTTTGCTCTCGATCTCTGTATGCAATCTGGTCCTTCAGCTCAGAAGTGCAAGGAAAGCAAAGCTACAAAGTCAATAAATAGATAGAACAGCAATATCTCGTTTTCAGCAAAATGCTCGTAACTTTAATCAATATATGTGCAAAATAATATACACTCCTTTTCATTCTATATCCATCTGGGAGTCATCCTCGTCGTAGTGATTGCTATTATGAATACTCTTAGCACTTAAAGAATTAGACTCAATAAGGCTGGAGAATACAGGATCACTAAAATCAATCTCGTTATCTGGTAGAGACGTAATAAATGCACCATGGGCCACACTATCTTCAAGAGCCCTTTTAAGTAAATCCGTCGCGACAGGATCATTCTGAGTGATGCTCAATGCATCATGAAAGTTGACAATTGCATTCTCCACTTTGCCAGATTGAAGATTTACTAGACCGATGGCAGAGTGAACATTGGAATCTTGAGGAGAAATCCGAAGAACTTCCTCAAAAAGATCAAGAGAGCGATCAAATAGCTCCAGTCTTCTGTAGACATGGCCAAGGTTTGTTTGAATGGATAACCAAGCTTTCGGATCTGAGTCCAGGTCAGAAGCAGCATCCATTGCTTGCAATAAATACTTTTCAGCAGTGACCAGATCGTTTTTATGGTAGAACACCACTCCCAGTTCGTTCAAAAGCAAAGGATCATTCTGACAGATGGAAAATGAAGAATTGAGATACTCTTGAGCCAATGTCAAATTATGCAAGTACAGATGCTGCATACCGAGGAACAATGCAGGGAGGTGGGTACCTTGAAACAGGCGTGCAGCTGTGGAATAAGCAGAGATTGCTTGTTCATGTTCTCCTTCAATAGCGAAGGTATGAGCAAACCCTATCCAAGCCTGGGAAAAATATGGATGCATTATAGAGGCCTTGCTGAAGAAACGACGGGCCTCCGGGATTTTGTTGATCACAAGATAGTAGATGCCAACTGCTAACCAAGTCATAGGTTCAAGTGGATGCTCGTCAGCCATATCATGTGCAATTATAAATAATTTGTTTCTGCCTCCTAGCTCATAGAGGCAAGAAAGATAGTTTGGCATGACTGATAGCTTATATTTGTCCTGTTTCAGGATTTCTTCACAGACCTGCAAGCATTGCTTGAATCGGCACTGAACAAACAACAAATCGGCTTTAGCTAGCAGCACATCGCCATTGGTTCCCAGACCATAATCGTCTTTAAGAACTGCCTCTGCTTCTCTATAGTCAGGCAGAGACGAGTATTTACTGAGGCGTATGGAGTACAATGAACGCACCAGCTCTGCATTTTCGCCACAAGACTGCTCGAAATCAAGAGAATTCAAAAGATCCCACTCCTCCTTAGGAGCTAGAAGGTTATTTCCAATCAGTATATCGAAGGCCTCGTAGCATTTAGCGTCTACCTTGACGGCTTCAACATAGCACTCCCTTGCACGATCAAAGTTGTTTAGATTCGTGTAGATTTGACCCCGCAAAAAGCACAGTGATGCTTCTAGTTTAATTCCACCTGCTGCTGAAGGAGAAGATCCCGCGTTGGAAGGGTGAAAGGTGTTTACTGAACCGATCAGTTCCAGGGCTTCTTCCCATTTAGCTACGCGGGTCAAGCAAAGAGCTGCAAGATACCGACATGATACAGATTTCTCTAGATGAGCACTGGAAAATAAAATTTCACGGGCTCGAACCCAATTGCCAGTACTATAGTGCACCTGAGCTAGCCAATACAAATCGTCCGACTGTTTGGTCAAAGTATAGATTTTGTCGGCAATATTTTCAGCAGTACGATACTGGTGCTGCATAAGAGAATCATCGCGCCATTGCCTCAATATGTCGACTTGAGATAACGTATTGCGTGGTTCTACGGTACGCCTCCGCGTTGAATAATGATCCATATAAGTGTGATCAATACTAGGAATCTTTATTAACCATTACGTTCCGAAGGAGTTCTCGGATCAATAAATCACTTATGTAATAAAGACTCTAGAAGTTTGACTTATCATACCTCAAGTGAGTTGGGCACCACCATCACCAGTAAGAGGATCCCTTTATTTAGACAACTAACTTAATGTCCCATCTCCACAAAACGTTTATGGTTATAGCAGAGATAAGAAAAGTAGACTGATTGACTTATAGTCCGCGTGGGTTCAATTAAGCAATCAGTAGGGCCAGTACCGGTTGACTCCTATCTGTACTCTCTTCTGATCGATCTTCAGTGTAGAGTTCTTCACGCTGTTGCCTAGGCAACTAAGATTGGAAAATCACTACCACCTAACAGAATCAACGAACATGTCCCATCGCATCGCATAAACGAACTTCACTATATACAAGAATCGAGCGAGGCTCAACAACACACGTCTTAGCAACCAATAATTGTTGGCGTAACCGATCATTTGAAAAGTCAATTGATTAGGGAGGAAGGAAGGACTCTTTCTATAGATACCTGGGTATTGAACCTTAGAATAATTCTTGACCTTCACCCTACCGGTCTCGGTGCAGGTCCTGGCTCCATAAAAAATGGACGACCTGTCTACCGATCAAGCGGAACAAACTGGTCCATCTCATCATCAGACACAATTGCCAGTGGCTAAAGTCGACTGGTGCTTTCCTTTAAAGAAAAAGGCTCTCAAGAGAAAGTATTTGGT
Organism: Zygoascus bituminiphila; assembly: GCA_030705125.1. Classification (NCBI taxonomy): domain Eukaryota; kingdom Fungi; phylum Ascomycota; class Dipodascomycetes; order Dipodascales; family Trichomonascaceae; genus Zygoascus; species Zygoascus bituminiphila. The sequence goes on along the minus strand of JANIWT010000023.1, from coordinate 143,455 downwards.
GGCTCCGTCGTTTGTTCCTTCTGAAGATCCCAAGGGCAAAAATAAGATCTCAGCTCAAGATATCAGCGAGTTGATCTTATGGGTCCTCAACTCAACAACCCCTACATCTGGGCCCGCATCTCCAAGATGGATTCGAGTTACAAACCATCAGAGAATCACTAGATTTGTGGCTCTGTATGTACCAGGACTCTCAAAGGAATTGTTTGGATTTGACGAAAACAGCGGAAACAACCCTTCTTCATTCAATGCTATCTCTGAGTTGAGCTTCTTCGACTCGACCTTCAGTCATGCTTGGCCGACTGAAGCCCCTGGCTCCAGAGATCGAATGCATTCATTCGCAATGCATTTTGTTACTGTGGAAATGTCAAAACTGGAACGGAAAAAACTGCGGAAACAGAAAGATAGAGCAGCCAAGCTTGAGCAAATCTCCTATAAAGACTTGATTATGACTACAGCGGCTATGTCTGCACATGGATACCCTAGTCATCCTACTATAGCTTCATCTGATTCCGGTGGCTCGCTTCCTGATGGCTGGGCAGCTACAAAAGATCTAGGGAAACCCGAGCAACAACTATTCGCCATAGACTGCGAAATGTGTCGTTCAGAGCAAGGTTTGGTTCTTACTAGAGCCACTATCATCGATCACAATGGAAAGAGCATCTATGACAAACTGGTCAAACCGTCCCAGCCCATTGTGGACTATGTGACCCGGTACTCTGGTATAACCGAGGAAATGCTTAAAGATGTCACCACTACACTAGAAGATGTTCAAAATGATTTCCTCTACATCATTTCGAGCAACGATGTAATGATTGGCCACTCTTTGGAGAGCGATCTTCAAGCTCTTCAATTACAGCATCCGAATATTATTGACACGGCTGTTTCTTTCCATCACCCTAGAAGTGCTCAACTAAAGCCTTCACTCAAATGGCTTACCCAGAAATTCTTGAAGAGAAATATACAAACTGGGTCTGATGGCCATGATTCTGCTGAGGATGCTACGGCGTGCTTAGACTTGGTGAATTTGAAGATATCAAATGGTTTGGCTTTTGGAGAGAGAGATAATACTAGTGGCAATTTGGTGAGAATTCTACTGGAGTCTGAACCATCTCGGACAACTGCTGTTATAGACTATGGAGCGAGATCTGCTATCCATGATGGAGCAGCCCAGACAGTGATCTCATGTACCGACGATGATGAGATAGTCTCCAATGTACTCAAGCAAGCCCCCAAGCACAATCTGACCTGGGCTAGATTGAGAGGCTTAGATTTTGGTCTTGGATGGTCGTCTATTGGCAGGAATGACGATGATGAGGAGATCCGATCGAACCCGACAAAGGAGCAAGTGAAGAAACTATATGAAGAACTGAATGCTAAGCTACAAAAACTGTATAACGGTCTGCCAGATGATACGGCAGTAATAATAATGACAGGTCATGGTGATCCTCGACCGATGAATGAAATGCTGCAAAGAAGAAAGAAGTTTACTGCAGAGTTTGACGCTGCGAATCCTAAAAAGAATTCTGTACTGTGGTCTCAAACTGATGAACTTGAGCTGCCTTCTGCTGTTTACAAGGCGAGATTTGGACTTTCTTTTTTAACGGTGAAGACCGAAGAGCCTTCAGGAGATGAAGAGCATGCGTCTAAAAGAAGTGCCACGCCAGTTGATCACGTAGAAGTTGATTAAATGGACTGGAAGGCAGATGGAAGTGAAGAATTAGACTCGTTATATCCTTGGAATTCTCAAAATTCTTTGAATTGGTTTGAGATGAACAGGTCTATAGAGTTGACAGAGTCCAGAACGGATAATTGTTGAAGTAATGTAATGAGTAGTCATGATAGAGTCAACATAATATGATTGGAGTAAAACCAATGTCCGTGAATGATACAATAAATATATATACTTCTATAATTACATCATAACTAGCTAGGAGGCACATCAGCCATTTCGATGTCAGGTTGAGGAGCAGCAGGCTCAATTGGAGCGTCTTCTTGTTTGGGCTCGAGATCAGGCGCTGAACCAGATGCACTGGCAGTGGCAGCATCAGCATCAGCTGGACCCTTTTCCGGTGCAGTAGGTGCTTCGGTCTTGTTTTCGTCAGGTTTAGAATAATCACTAGATGCAGAGATACCAGGAATAGCTTCTCCTCCTACAGCACCTCGAATATCCGCAGCAGACAAGCCACCATCGGCGGCCTGTTCGACCACAGGTTGAACATTGACAACGGCACTGGCAAGAACAAGGTAGTCATCATCATCACAGTCCCGATTGCTGGCAGCGTCAACCTTGTCAGAAGTCTGAACCCACGTTTTGACGCTAAAAGTCGCGATTGTCTTTCCGTTCGTAGCAATGGAATCAGAGGACACTCCCGGGGCAGGAGTGGCAGACTGAGAAACCACCAGAGGAGTTCCGTTAGCATCTACAGTAGGAAGTATAGGAGAAACCCATTCGCGATTCCACGAAACGACGCGATCGTCTATTTCGGCAACATAAGGTGCAGAGGTGTAACGGCCCGACTGTCGATACAGAGAACGTCGTGACATTGTTGTGAGTTGAAGGAAAAAACAGTTGGTGATGTCAAAGTCGGATGGGAGGTGAAACTTACCCAAAGGTGAGAGATATGGGTGAGATTTGGTGAGATTTAGGCGAGATTGGATGGGAGCGAGTGAATGAAAGAGACTATTGACCAACTCGCGGGTATTGCCTATAAGGATTATTTCTTTTACATATTAGTTATTGTTATTCGAAGAAAAGTTCAGGTTCTTTTCATTTCATTTCCTCAATATGGTTGTTCTTTATTCGATTGACCAGGACAGAATTTTCAAAAGCATGATTTGTCGGTGTGCATCTGGGGAAACCCTGTGAGTCTTTCTTGTCTTCTTGACTCATTCAAACCAACATATTGGAAAAGAACATAAAAGCAGGGACTCTTGTGATTCAACCATCTATCATTTTGACTTGACGTTTCTACATTACAAATGTCTACTATAATTCATCTTCGGGCCGAGACCAAGCCTTTGGAGCATCGATCGGCTCTTACCCCTACTACCACCAAGAAGCTGGTAGATGCTGGGTTCACTGTGTACGTTGAAAAGTCATCCATGCGAGTGTTTGACGATGAGGATTTTGCCAAAGCTGGTGCTACTCTTGTCGAAGAAGGCTCCTGGACGTCTGCCCCTAAGGACCGGATTATTCTTGGTCTTAAAGAACTGCCTGAAGACACTTTCCCCTTGGTCCATGAGCACATCCAGTTTGCCCATTGCTACAAGAACCAGGGTGGCTGGAAGGACGTTCTGAGCAGATTCCCTGCAGGAAAAGGCACTCTGTACGACTTAGAGTTTTTGACATTTGACAATGGCCGACGTGTAGCAGCTTTTGGTTTCCATGCTGGGTTTGCCGGGGCTGCTCTTGGAGTTCAGGCCTGGGCTTTCCAGCAGACCCATGGAAAGGATGCCAAGTTGCCCGGTGTCGAAGCTTATCCTTACGAGTCAGAGTTGGTTGCTGCCGTCAAGGCCGATGTCGCTAAGACTGGCAAAGTTCCCAAGGCTCTGATCATTGGTGCTCTGGGCCGATGTGGATCTGGTGCAGTTGAATTACTGCAGAAAATCGGCCTACCTGATGAGAACATCATCAAGTGGGATATGGCCGAAACTGCCAAGGGCGGACCATTCCGAGAAATCATTGAAGATGTAGACATTTTTGTCAATTGCATCTATCTGTCTCAGCCCATTCCTCCTTTCCTCAATTACGATACTCTCAATGTCGATAACCGAAAGCTCCAGGTCATTGTCGATGTTTCTGCCGACACCACCAACCCTCACAACCCCATTCCTGTCTACACCATTGCTACGACGTTCGCTGAGCCCACTGTCGATGTCGAGACTACCAAGGGTCCCAGATTGACAGTCATTTCAATTGACCATCTTCCCAGTTTGTTGCCGCGAGAGGCTTCTGAAGACTTCTCTGGTGCTCTTCTTCCTCATCTATTGACTCTGCCCAATCGAGAAAAGGAGCCTGTATGGGTCAGAGCCAAGGAGTTGTTTAACAGCCATGTTGCTCGATTGAACCAGTAGTTAGTTCATGTATCTGCTAATTTAGAAATTGGCTGAATCAAACAAAATTTAATACGATAAGTTAGGATAAGATCTATGTTATGCTAGATATTATCAGTTGGCCGTCTACAAGCGTTATGGCATGGGTGAAATTCAGTGCGGCGTAGATTCTTTCATATATAGGGGGACAGACTAATCATTTAACGCATTATTCGACCTCCTCTTCATCTATTTTAATCATGCCCGATCATAAGGTTGCCCTAATAACGGGAACAAATGGGTAAGTGACGTATAGCGCTGAACTAGCTCGATTTATTTTGACAATATTCATCTACTGACTACAGTTTTCTCGGGCTGTCGATAGTTGAACGACTTATTGATCAATTGCCTGAAGATACCCGTATTACCATCATTATAACGTCGCGTACATTTCCAGGTGTCACCGAGGCGTCGGCGAAGCTTCGTAAATATGTTGAGAATCATCCTCGTTCAGGTCTTGTGGAATTCGACTATGTGGTGTTCGATCAGCTACAAATGGTTTCTGTGCTTGGTGCCTGCTACAACCTGAAGAAACGGTTTCAAAAGATCGACTACTTAATTCTAAATAGCAGCTATTCCAAGATGGTGGGTATCGATTATTGGCAGGCGACCAAATGGTTCTTCAAGGATCCCATTTTTGCATTCACTACTGGACCGTTCAAGATCCAAGCTCCTAGTGGAGTGTCGGGCGATGGTATAGGCAAAGTTTATCATGCCAATGTGCTATCGCCATGGTTCATGATCAACCAGCTTCTTTCGTTGCTATCTGCGGCGGAAGGGAAAATCATTTGGATCTCATCTGCCATTTCGGCCCCAGAGTGCTTCGACAAGGACGATGTTGAGCTCAAGGGAACTGAGAAGTCGTACGAGGCCTCCAAGTATGAGATCGAGCTGCTGCATTTGGCAACTTACAAGAGCCTACTAAAAGACCATGGAGTCCAAAGTTGGGTTCTACAGCCTGGAATCTTCAAATCTACTACATACGTGCCAACCTTGAATATTTTCTCGTACATTGGTATGATGTTCATGTTCTACCTGTGTCGGCTCCTAGGAAGCCCGTATCACTGTATATATCCCGAGGTAGCAGCCAATGCACCGGTCTGGCTAGCTACGAAGGCTGACCCCAAGGTCAATGATCAAATCATCAAGTACGGGTCGTCAACAGACATGTGGGGAAATGAACAAATCATGGAATCTCCGCTCAAGTTCCAAAAACCCCATGTCGAGGCGTTGTACAGCTATACTGAGAGCCTGCGCAAGGAATGGGAAGTTCGTCTGCAGGACCAAATAGTCGAACGACGATGCGATTAAACTAGCCTGTCGGAAACAACGATCAAAGTACAAAATATATATTCCTTTATTTTCAGTCTATGTAACTATAAAACTCCACAATTGATAATTTCACCCTCCAATATCGGAGGTTGGTTTACCCGCAGCCGCATCTTCAACACAATGCACCTCCACCTAAGCTAAGCCTCCAAATCAAACTAACCAGCCCCCCGCTAATCCGCTGCACCCAAATTTTAAACACTGCATTCTACGAGACTCTCTCGGAGGCAAACCAACCATGAACGCTCTGAAACTACAGGTAAGTAAACAACACAACCCGATTGACTCTTGCAACTTGTGTAGTCCAGTCGTTATATTATTGTTTAATTGCATTCTCTCTAACCTCCAGAAAAAATTCCCTACTTTAACCCAAGAGGACGTACTGGGCCTGGTTGACCGGTTCCAGCAAATCGACATCGAAGACAATGGATACATTGATCGAAACACTGTGATCAAGGCTGTGTCCGATTCTGGAGAAGCATCGTATGATGATGTCAGAAATACTCTCAAGACCGTAGAGGTAGATGCGTCTGGAAGAGTCGAGTTGGAAGACTATGTTGAATTAATTTCCAAGATCCGTCAACGTCCTGCTAAACCTAGCAAACCTAGCCATCTTGCTCCTGGCGGAGCATCTTCTGCCGGTACTGCCGGTCTATCTCATCGAAGATCGAATTCCAATGTTGGCAGTGGTGCTGGTAATGTCATTCACGGAGTGGACGATGAAGCTCCGGCTCAGTTCATTTCCCACATCAATTCAGCTCTACTTGGAGATTCCGATATCGGCGATAGAATCCCCATTCCTACAGACACTTTCCAGATTTTCGATGAATGCCGTGATGGTTTAGTGCTTTCCAAGCTGATCAATGATAGTGTGCCGGACACCATAGATACTCGAGTTTTAAACTTGCCCAAGCGAGGAAAGAAGCTCAACAATTTCCAAATGACGGAAAATGCCAATATTGTTATCAATTCCGCCAAAGCTATTGGCTGTGTTGTTGTCAATGTTCATGCTGATGACATCATCGAGGGTCGTGAGCACCTGGTCCTTGGTCTTATTTGGCAGATTATCCGAAGGGGTCTTTTGTCCAAGATCGATATTAAGCTCCACCCCGAATTGTATCGACTTCTTGAAGAAGATGAAACTCTTGAACAGTTCCTGAGACTTCCCCCAGAAGATATTCTTTTGCGATGGTTTAACTACCATCTCAAGGGAGCTAACTGGAATCGAAGAGTTCACAACTTCAGCAGTGATCTCAAGGATGGTGAAAATTACACCATTTTGCTCAACCAATTGGCTCCTGATCTGTGCTCTCGCGCTCCTCTCCAGACCTCTGACCTGCTGCAGCGTGCTGAACAGATCCTTCAGAATGCCGACAAGCTTGACTGTCGAAAGTATTTGACTCCCAGAGCTCTTGTCGCTGGTAATCCTAAACTGAACTTGGCATTTATTGCTCATTTATTCAACCTTCATCCCGGTCTCGACCCTATTACTGAAGAGGATAAGATTGAAGTTGAGGAGTTCGATGCTGAGGGCGAGCGAGAAGCTCGAGTATTTACTTTGTGGCTCAATTCCCTCGAGGTTGATCCCCCCGTTTTCAGCTTGTTTGAGGACTTGAAAGATGGCAACGTTCTTCTCCAGGCATATGAAAAGGTTATTCCTGGCTCTGTCAACCCCAAGTTCGTCAACAAACCCAAACCAGGTGTTGAACTGTCTCGCTTCAAGGCGGTTGAGAACACCAACTACGCTGTTGAAATTGGTAAGGTCAACAAGTTCTCTCTTGTTGGAATTGAAGGTGCTGATATCAGTGATGGTACAAAGATCCTTACTCTTGGTCTTGTTTGGCAGTTGATGAGAAGAAATATCATTCTCACTCTCAAATCATTGTCTAAGAATGGTAAGGAACTCACCGACGGCGAAATCCTTCAGTGGGCCCAGGCCCAGGTTAGAAAGGGCGGTAAATCCTCTTCTGTTAGATCATTCAAGGATCCTTCTCTTTCTTCCGGTGTATTTCTTCTCGATGTTTTACATGGCTTGAAGCCTGGCTACGTCGATTACGACTTGATCGGCTCGGACAACCACCAGAACGCTAAGTTGGCTATCTCTATTGCCCGAAAGCTCGGTGGCCTTATTTGGATTGTTCCTGAAGATATTGTTGAAGTTCGATCACGACTGATACTGACATTTGTCGCGTCACTTATGGCTTTGAACCTCGATTAGGTTATTAGGTACTTTAGTGTGTATTAAATGAATTATGAGAGACTAACCTTAAATACTGTCATTAGAATAATTATGTTATTATAGTTTATGGACGTATAAAATTATCGTAGTTACTGCTAGTGTACAGATGATTAGCACATATAAATATATCAAGGGGTTCGATCATATTTCCTCTTCCTCGTCGGTCATAAAATCTTCCTCATCAACATCAATAAACGTCAATGTCGTATCATTATCAGTAGTTTGCCAAACACCCAGTGCGGAATACTCCGCAATGCACTCAGCCAATTGATCTTCTGTGTAGCCTTTGGCGATGACACGATCTCTAATAGTACGCAGAGGCCAAGATGATCTGAACTGAGAACCGTCACCATATGCAGTGTTCCTGATGATCTGATATATACGAGTCATGGGTGTTTCATCTGCAAAGATCTCGTTTTGGTCATTATCGAGGAGTGACTTCTTACAGACTTCAGTCAATCGAATTGCTTCATCGACATCAGCAGCACTGACTCTATCTGAGAACCGGATTCGTGCCAAAGCTTGGGCCATTCGCAAAACGCCAAGCAGAGATCGAGGGGTGGTGTGAGAGAATTGATTCTTAGTTCCCTGCTCCTGTTTCTGTCGTTGTCTCATCTGGACATATGACGAAACCACGGTATCAGAAATCTCCTTGGATATAACTGGTCGATGCTGTCTGGCCATAGCCACATATTGCCGCATGGTGGCAGGATCTAGAGGCTCTGTCTGCATTGGTGGATGATTATTGTGCATATGGACATAGGTGACGTGAGAAGCGAGTCTCTCATCTGACTCTCTTGTAGGTTTGTCAAGAATGAGGAAGAGAATATCAAAACGAGACAACAAAGCAGCTGGAAGGTTGATATTTTCCACTGGAGAGAGTCTCGGGTTGTATCTACCGTAGAGAGGATTAGCAGCGGCAAGAATGGAGGTTCTGGCATTCAATGTAGTGGTGATTCCCGCCTTTGAGATGGAGATAGTCTGTTGCTCCATTACTTCATGAATGGCCGTTCTATCTGTATCGTCCATCTTGTCAAACTCATCGATGCAGCAAATACCGTTATCTGCCAGAACCAGAGCACCACCTTCCAAGACCATTTCATCTGTAACAGGGTCTCTCATAACTGCAGCTGTCAAACCAACACCAGAAGATCCTCTACCGGTAGTATAGACACCAGAAGGAGCAATCTTGGAGATATATTTCAGCAACTGAGACTTGGCAACACCAGGATCACCCATCAGACAGATGTTGATGTCACCTCTGATTTTCATACCATCTCCGATTTCTTTTGTTACACCTCCAACCAATAGCAACAGTAGTGCTTTCTTGATATCAATGTGGCCAAAAATCTCGGGAGCAATTGATCTTGCCAGAGTTTCGTAGGGGTCTCCAGCTTCTCTAACTCTATTGATCTTTTCCCGAGTAGCGGCATCCAGCTGGATTTCATCATACTGTTTCTTATGCTGCCTCACGTATTGTGCCTCAAGGTAAGTATCAGTAAGAAGACCGGCTTTGATAGCTTTGAAGCCTGTGTATGGCTGGGGTAGATAGATGCCCGTGATATCAACAGTATCACCAGGAGAACAAGACCTGCATAGCTCTCCGGTGATATGAACATTCAAGGCCCTAGGGATATGTCCAACAGGCACTTGATCGGACAATTCCTGAATTCTAATATCTTGAAAAGGAAGAAACTTTGAAGCCCTAGTTGACATGAAAAGCTGTCCCTTGGTATTATTATCTCGGCATTCTCGAGATTCACATTCGACCAAGGGCTGGAAGTTTCGTCCACTTACCTCTTGGAAAATCTCATTTCCGCATTGATCGCAGGTGTAAGCATTGACTTGTACAAGAGGTTTCACATCGGACACACGAGTAACGATGCCTCTGACAGTCACAAGTTGCCCGAGATTTTGGCCCTTAACGTCACGAACAGCTACAGCCTTGCCACGTCCACGGAAAAGATCTGTGAGTGGTTTAAAATACAGAGAATATCGTCGAGTCAGTTGTGCGGGGAACATTTCTTCCCTCCAGTTTTCACCCTGAGCACCAGGGATATCTACATCACCATTTGTAGCTTCCCGTGAAATTCTCTCGTTACGCTGTCGTCTCTGGTGCAATATAACGTCTAGCACATCATCTTTATATGCCAGGTCTACAGTAGGTAGAGGCATGAGCGAATCGATAATTTCAGAGAAGAGTTCGACGTATCGATAAGTATTAAGGCAAATGTCATCTAGCAGCTTCATTTCAGGCTGTCCAGCGTCTTCAGCCTCAGAAAGGAAATTGGCATAATTGAGTAGGTCATCAAGCTCTATCTGTATACTGTTGACCTGTCGATTGGAAACCTTCAATAGAAGATCCATGTATTTGACGCCTGTAATAGGTTGGTCATTATCCTCAACAAACAGTTCATCGGAGGTTTCTGAAGAAGCAGAAGACTTGTAACTCCTAAGAAATGAGGTGATTGTGTCTCTGGTACGAACGTAATCGACGTCTACAGTGATAGTAGGCAAAAGAGACATGATGGAGGTTGGAGAGATGAATAGCAGGGGGTCGTACTGATAATAAATGGGAAACGCGTTGCGAACGCGAAAAATAATTACAGTTCCGAATCAGGAAAAACGCAAGTTGGAACAGACAAACTGATAGATTGAAAACGACCAGGGTGAAACTAGATAAGATAACTTATTTGGAATATGAAGAATCATTCGATATAACTGCTAGGAATACTGTTTGTTTTGTAAAATATTTATGTGAATATATATGTCCTTGTCCGATAATAAGCCACATGTGAAGAAGACTCAAAAGACTAGGCGGCCCCAGCTCCAGATCTCATTACATTTTGTTCGGCCGTACCAGGCACTCCCAGCATTTTCCCAACTAAACCATGTCTAGACTACCTACGAGGCGGATAAAAGACAAGAAGACTACGTCTGGATCGAGTGGTATTATATCAGGAGCAAGGAAGAACGTTGCTGGCCGACTGAAATATACACAGGAAAACAATACCGGGTTAGAAGAGCCTTTTGGTGAGACAGATCGTCAGAAAGTGAGACGATTGGCCACAGATGATATAGTACCACCTAGTTTTTCATTTGATGATCTGGATGATCCGCAAGAACAAAACTATGCGCCAGAGATAAAGCCAGAATCAAACTTGATTGACGAAATGGGTCCTGAGGAGATTCGGCGTAGTCTCCAGCAGTACGTCTCTGAGTTGGAGGAGACAAATTGGATGTTCGAGGCTGACAACAAGCGTTCAAATTAGTCTGGCGAACCCCGACTGGACTTTCCCTTCTCAAGGATAATATTTATTTAGATTGGACATTTTGCCTCTCTGTCATCTATCGTTCTCGTATATAAATTTGTTATTTTTTGTACTGTATTATAAGAACTACCTTCTCTAATTACGTCTCTTTTAAGCATTCTCAAGTCAGGCAGGATCTTTGATTCCTGAGCCTCACTCACTCTTTGTTTTCTACACACGATCCTGGACTCTCGCGTCGTCATGTATATCGTCCCTGGGCAATATGCGGAGACGTTCCGGGAAATAAGGAACTCTTCTCTTTCGCATTCGACGTGTAAAGTAGTCATATTTGTATCGTGCTTGGATATCGACGCTCTCTGTGCTGCCAAAATAGTGGCTAGTCTGTTCAAGATGGACTTGATTCCACACAAAATCATGCCTATAGTAGGCTATCAGGAGTTCAAACAAAAGTACAATGACTTGGACGATGAAATAAGGAATGTCATTTGTCTGGGATGCGGAGCCACTACTGATTTGGAGAGTTTCTTCGACATTGTCGGTGACGAAGGTTCAGATCAGCCTGACAGAAAAATATACATAATCGATAACCACCGACCTTGGAGCTTGGATAATTTATTTGCATCGGAGAATGTCGTCTGTTTTGACGATGGTACTATAGACGAGAAGCTTTCCGACCACAAGGCTGCATATAAGATTTTGCAAGAACTCGGCGATGACGAGGATGACGATGACCAAGACAGCAGCGACCAAGATACAGACAATGACGAACAGACAGATACTCGTTCCGTCGCATCAATAGACGATGAAGAGGATATTTATTACAAGCAGCCAAAACTTGACTCTGATTCACAAAAGGAGAATGTTGATCCTGTCAAATCAGCTAAAACTACTCGAAGAGAACTACGTGCATTGAGAGAAAAACATCACCAGCTTTTGGAGGACTACTATAGTCAAGGAAACTATGTTCACTCCAGTACTGTGATTCAGGTCTACACATTGCTTTCTCTGATCGGTGAGACCAGTGTTAACAACTTATGGCTGACTGTTGTCGGAGTAACTTCTTTAGATGCCCAGCATTCTATAATATATTCGACTCTTTATCCGCTTCTACGCGATGAAGTCAGTCGTCTTTGTCCTACTTCGAATGCTGATGGTAATACTAATGGAATTGGCAACGGCAATGACAACCAGTTGCACGTTGAGACCGACTATCTATTATTCTTACTTCGGCACTGGTCGTTGTATGACAGTATGATGCACTCTTCATATCTTTCGGCCAAGCTGCACTTATGGACGGAGGATGGAAGAAAGAAAATGCACAAAATGCTAGCAAAAATGGGTATTTCGTTACAGGAGGCGAAGGAGCACTGGGCCCATATGAATGTTGTCCTGAAGCGATCTTTAAAAGACAAATTGACGGGGGTTTCTGGTATGTACGGCATTGAGCAAGTCATTCGACAAGGTATCGTCAGAAGATATGGATATAAGGGCTCGGTATCAGCAGGTGACTGTGTAGATGCTCTGGCGGCTCTTCTAGAATCTGGAGCTGAAAAGGATATGTTCAAAGTTGCACAAAACGGCTCTACTCCAGAGAAAAGTCAATTCTGGATTTCAAATTTTTGGGTAGGGTGGGACGCGTTGGATAATGTGGACATATTGATGGCCGGTACACGTAGGGCCAAATCTTTGCAGAGTGCTGTTGTGTCAGCTAGTACTGTTCTGTTTGAGAAAAGACTTATAAAAGACCTTCGATCATTCCGATTGGCAGTTATTAGAGAGGGTCCTGACTTAGAAGTGTTCAAAAACCCTCTTGCACTGGCCCGGCTGGGATCTTGGATAGGAGAAGCATGCTCAGAATCGCACTCTCAACCTTTACCATTAGTTGTGGCATCATTCGACCCTACCAATAATTCATACTTGGTTCTTGGTATGGGACCGCGCAAGTCTCGCGATGTTGAAGTTGACCCGAGTTCTACAGTGTATAACAGATTTGGTCCTGCATTTCAGGCCACTTCGGAAAGAATCAATGCCGCATTGACCTTCGATGCATTTGAGTCGTCAATTATAGAAGTGCCCAAGGAAGATCTATCGAGATTTTTGGAAAGTCTGACCGTCAGTGGAGTGTTAGATGGTGCAATATAGTTGCACAATGGCTTTGCATAACTGTAATCACGAATATGACTGTTAATAATCTATAGCATCAACATGTCACGAATAATTTGAGCTCACACTGGTGTTTATACCGTGTAAATACCCGTAGTGATTTAATCAGAGTGTAATAACCTAGAAATAAGTCTTCATCCGGCTGAGTACGTTTCTTTAGATAACACTGTTGGCTTCTGATATCACCAACCTGCTGATGGACATGGACGATTATACTTACTACCAAAGTGCTATTAGTCTCAACTATTCTTACGACTAAGTTCTAGGTCCCCAAACTGCCTTTCAGAATTACCATTGATATCATAAGATAATGTAGAAAATATCTTGGGCACATTTAACGGGAAATGGTGATGAAACTGTACCGCCGTTGTGGCTCTACAGATATGTATGGTTAGTGAAACCTTGGAGTTCAAAAAACCTGGGTGATCTTACAGGGATATGACACTAACATTGAAATAGAATTAGAATGACGAACGTTGTAACCTTGCAATTTTTATTTTCATATTCTAACGTATTGTTATCTGTGTAAAAATGTATTTTCAAATGGGTTTTGGTACATATGGCAGACTCTCTTGATAGGAGTAACTGCGGTAGGTAAGTTACTTGCATACAGTTGTTGTTTTTCTTCGGCATTTTTGCCATACAGAGCTTCTTGTTGCTGGGATACTAAAATGTACCCATAGTTAGTTTTTCACCGCCAAAATTTTTCCTTCGTGATTATCACTTTCTTCTCATATTTTCAATGTTTAGGTGAGTAATAGAAGAACATAAAATCTTAGTCGGTGATGATTCTAATATGATGCTTGAGATCTTCGGCTTGGTTGCTGGGGATTCAGTGAATGCTCAATATAGACTATAACGGTATCTGAGCTAAGATTATATCTGTTGCACTAAAGATCGATCGAACTAACAATATCACAGCTGATGAGTAAGAAGAGAGCTTTGGAAAAGCAGTACCGGGCGCCTTTGCCTGTGGCCATTCAACCTCTTCCTCCCGTAGCTCTACACAATCCCCTCAGCATAGCCTATCTGCTGTATGTGTACTTCTTTTCTCCAATACCAGAGCAAATTAGGTGTGACGGAGTTCTCAGTTCGTGTGCAAAATATGTGAAAGTTGTTAATGAGATGGACTGTCAAAGGCTGTGGAGCATGGGGTTTTTTGGCAAGGGCATATATAGCAGAAGTGAACCTTTCTGGTGGGTTAGAACTTCGAGACGTTTGGGCCTGAATATATCAACCAAGCTTACACCAGAAGAAGTGACTCACGCAAGAAGAGAGCAAAGACTCAAGTTCAAGAGTGAGCGTGCTAGAGCAGAAGATCTTGAGACTGAAAGAAGGAGGTTGGAAGATGCTGGAAATACTGCTGAAGCTGAGGTCCTGGTGACCCGAATTGCTGAAATCACTGCAAATAATGAAAGGCTTGCCAATTCCAATGATCTAAGTCCAATGCTAGCTGGCTTTGTTAGACCAGAGGATGAAGCGATTTTGATTGATGGACAGTTGCCTCAGTTAGAGTATATGCAGCTTATGCCTGTTGAAGCATTTTTCTTGAGCTTTTCCCTGAATGCCTTAACTATCAAGGATTCCAGTTCAAGAGACGTGGTTGATCCAGTCAGCTTATTCAAAACGTTTTGCAGGTCGGACTCTAGGTTTGCGTCTTCTTTTGCTGCCTACTACTACTATCGTTCTCTTGGATGGTGTGTAAGATCAGGTGTGAAGTTTGGTTGTGACTATGTTCTTTATAACAGGGGCCCGCCATTTGCTCATGCAGAATTCTGTCTCATGTTGATGCCTAGCGGAGAAGAACCTGCTGCTGAGCGGCCTTGGTGGTGGAACACAGCAGTTGGACGGGTAATTGGCGGAGTCAAGAAGACTCTAGTCTTTGTATATATAAAGGCTTCGTCACAGTCGGTTGATGATCTGGAAAGTGAAGAAGATATTCGAAAATACATATCCACCTTTGCTATTCAGGAAGTTGTGTACAGGCGATGGATTCCAGGAAGAAATAGAGATTGAAGTTTAACTCAACTCGCTTCAACCCTGGTTCAAATAAAAACATCTATTTATTTATTAATGCAAATATGTACAGTAGCTCTGTTTACAGTTGTTTTATACCAGACCCTTCCAAGCCTCGTTAACAAAAGAACAATCACGTGCACCTTCATCTTTGGGGTCTGCAGGTTTGGAAATGCACACATAACTCTTCTTGTTAGGTAATATACATTTCAGTTGAGAAGAAGAAAAAGGACAAGGACAGTCCAGATAAGACTTGACACATGATAAAGTATCTTCACATAGATATTGATCGCACTGTGCTCTGTCGTATTGCTGTTCGACCCAGTTTGAGCCTTCGGAGACTTGGTTCTGTCGCTGGTGACTACCACCTTGCTGCTCCTGCTGTTGTCTAAACATATGCTCAAAGATATTTCCAAATTGAGCAAATGCCACGCCACTGAGCATAAATATCCAGAAAACGAGAGCACAGATCTTCATGTTGCTGATTTTGCTGTTGATGAAATTCCTTGACGATGATGAGCTGGCGTGTTGAATCATCGCTGAACTTTGGTGTTAGAAACGGGTAAGTATGCCGCACGGCTGTGCTAAGTCTCTCAGATTTTTTCCAGTCCTGCAAAATAGCCCATGAGCCGCACACTCCGATACAAAATGATAATAGGAAAGTAAACAACCTAGTGTTTACCAACAAGTACTGAAAACAAGATAATTTCGTATTCATGTCTAGCATGAGAACCAGAGAACGAGAACCCCATAATGGTTTGTCAAACACACCTCTACGATCTTCGCCTATGAGACGAGGAGAGCTTCTACAGAGACGTACATGTTATTCCGAGCCAAAACCAAAACAAGTTTTAAGGCCACTACCCCAAGGTTCACCTACAAGGCTGACACGGAAGGTACGGAATATCCCTTCATTATCACCAACTAGAAGAACAGTGTCTCCTGTTAAAGAGACGGCGCCGCTCCGTCGGCCTTGTTATCCGTCCCAAGCAGCCAGAGGTGGAGAGGCCAAGCTGGGAGATTGGCTGATGTCAGGTGAGTCGTCAGATGGCAACAAGGAGAATCAGCAGAGATCCTCGGGACCACGGCCAGCAGTGATTGGATTCTCAAAGAAACAGGTGGATATTCAAGAATCCGTCGAGGAATTGAGCTATTCGCAGCTTCCTACGGCTGTTCGGGATTTACAGCATTTGGTGGCTAAAATGGCAAAAGACCACCAGGCCCATATTGATAGGCTACAAATCCAGCTAGACAGGCAAGAAGTGTTAATTAGAAATTGCATGGGGAACCAAATGCGGGATGCCAAAAGGGTAAAATGGAACGTATAATTTAGCAAACGCACGGCATTATCAGCTGTATATCCGTTGTATATCCGTTGATTGTGTTTTGCGGAGGTGCCTGAGAGATAAGTGCCATTGTCAGCTTACAACCAACTCTCACAGTACTCGATGACCATATTATTTATTATTAGGAAATATCTATCTATTTGCAAATAATTGCCTAGCTTGCCGCCCAACAACCCCATCCACTTTTCTATTTTTGCTATTTCTTCGGTGGTCAGAAGAGGAGAAATGGGGCGAGGAGGTCACGGAAACAAGTGGAGAGACTTGTTATTCCCCGCAAGTATCACGAGACAGTTTTTAGCAGCAAACAATCATATAAAAGGGGATTATATTTGCCCATAAATTGGTTCTATCTTCATGGAATACATTCGTCTTCTCTAATAGTATCTACCTGATATTTAAATCAACTCTTCTTTTTACATTATATTTTTGCCTATCATGAAAGTGCATACCAACGAAATTGATCCGTCCGAGGACGATAGAGAAAAAATTATAGAGATGCTGCGGCTTGCAATGGATAAGACCAAAGCGAAAGAACATGAGTACGAAGTCCTCATCAAAGGCAACAAGAAAAACTTAGATGCCGATGCCAAACAAGAGGCCGAGGTCACTGTCAAGCGTTGTCGACGAAACTCTGAAACGTTGGAGGACGTCATGTCCAAGAGCGAATATACTCGAGGCCATACTCTGAAGAAAGCCTATAATAAGAAGACCTTGCACATTCTCAAGGACTCCATGGCTGACGATAAGTACAAGACATTGGAGGAGCTTCTCCATAACAATGGCTTGGCTTAAATAGCAGTATGGCAGGCGGGCGATACGAGACATACAACAATCTGCTCTCTCCAGTTAAGCCAGCCCATCAAAAGTTGGTGGTGCTCTCTCTCGCATTATATGCTCCGCTCTCAACAACAATTTTTAAGTTATTTACATATTTATGCCCCCGCCTACGCCAATAGTTTTTGTTTAGTTTTCAATGATATTTTTATATTTTCCTTCACAATGTCCATTGCTGCCAATGCATCCTCTGAAGAGTCATGTTCCCCTAGTTGAATTAGTTTGCCGAGATATTTGAACGTCAGTTGCTTGAGAGAATAAGTGCGGGATTCTCTTATCGAAGGATAAATAATAGCCGTGTCAACAATATTGTGGTGGATAATTCTTAACGCATTCAAGTCATTTTCAAGGCCATGGCCAACTAGAATTGTAGAAGAACTGATCAACTGAAATAGAAGCTCCCTAGCCTGTTTAAACGTAATAGTCGGATATTTAGTTGTGCCGTCATCGTTGGTGATTCCATCCTCTAGCTTGGAAATACCGCTAAACCTAGTGTTCAAGTCTAGGATATCTCCGTAAGGAAATACACATCTATCAAGAACCGTTGTATTGGTACGCCAGTCTACAACTGTCACTCGAATAAGCTCCATTCCAAAAGACGTATAGCCCATTTCACAGTCAATTCCAGCACAAAAGAGTGTCTTTTCAGTCTCAGCTGACGGGGTTTTAGCAAATGGAATAACACTGGCCATCAAAGCGGGATCATCAAACTTCCATACATGAAAGTCTCGCTGCTGGCAGCCATTGCTCTCTCCTAGAGGCTGTGAGCAGCAGGGAAATATATCTGATCGTTTTCCCTTGCTTGGGTCGTAATCTCTTCTGAGAAGGTGAAATGTACAAGTATTTCTGGTGTTTTTGGTGATATCAAACAGAACACCACAACGAGCACAATTTGCCATGAAGTTAGGTGGGATCTCGCTTGAGGAAATAGGCGATGTCACATACTTCCGCTGCTTCAACATATCAAGAGATACAACTAGTTTTTTGAGTTCCTCATCTCTTATCTTATCTGCGTCTTTCTTGGCCTGCCGCTCTAGTGCTTCCTTATTCTTGAAGCTCCCTGACTTGATCTCAGCTACAAGCTTGCGGATATTCACTGGATATGTAGTGGTACTACTTTTGCTAGCAGCTGTAAACTCTGCCTCCACTGCTTCAGTTTTAGGAGTTGTGGTCGTTTTGGTTTTGACCAATTCTTGGTGGATAAGCTTGAGAAATTGGACTCTTTGCTGTAGAGATGCAGGATTGAAAGGAAGAACTGGGCGTGGCGTCAGTTTGACATTCGATTCATCAGGAGAAATTTCAACCTTGTTTAATGACTTGATATTCCCAGCATGAACTTGCGATGAGTTAGGTGGTTGTTCTGAATAGTTTCGGCCCTTCTCGAGCCTCTCAACTCTTTCCACCTTGACTCTTTTCCGATCTGAAACTTTGCGCTCCAGATCCTGGGGATTTGGCCGTTTGATGATATTTTCATGTAAAAAAATACAATTCGGTAATGAGCAGGATTCTCCGGGTATTTTTGTGGAGGGACAAAGTATTTGACTGAACAATCCGTCAGTGGACTTGAACATTTGTATGCACTTGACTGGTTCAGGCTCAGCTCATCTTATAGTAGTTTTGGTGGTGAAACTCTTGGAACAACACACAACCATGCCTGTTTCAATACGGTTCGTTGCCATTATAAGCTCCAACAACTCGCCATTATATCTGCGATCATTCGATGCTACTCCTGGAGAGCAGAGCGATACGGACTTGAAAAATAAGGAATTGAGATTCCAGTTTCTAGCACACATGTCCCTAGACTATGTGCTCACTCAGTTGACCATATCAGAAAACTCCAGGGAATATGCGTTACTTTTGGTCCACGATGGTATAGCAGTATACGGAGCTCTTTCCAATACTGGGGTGAAATTCCTAATAGGAACTGATGCTCATGACAATCTGCGCTTTGATATTCGGCCTGCATTTCGGGCTCTGCAGAAGGCTTACATCTCCTACGTTTGCAACCCGTTCTACGATCCTTTCGAAAACCAGCAGATAAAGAGCACGGCGTTCGAGAAAAGTATTCTAAATGTAGCCAATACGTGGAACAGCTCTGTTGTGTCAAGTTGAAAGCCAAGAATTTCAATGTTGGACACTACTGTATTTATTGTTGTTATATGCATGATTTAGATAATCCCATTTCGAGTACTAAAAAACCCGCGATAGAACGTTAGATACCTTGGAAGAGGTCTTAGTTTTATTATTCTTATCATTGGCTCGCGCAGACGTCACAGTTCGTTGAGTGAACTCTCGTCGAATGTCGGTCTCTGCGGGAATTCCGGCCTGTGCACGCTTTTCCTGTATTTTTGAGACCATTTTCTGTCTTTCGACATTCTCAATAAATAACTTGTTCTCCCTGGTAGCTTGTGAAATTTCTGCTCTCATCTTCTCCTGACGGGCCTGGTTTTCTAATGCAATTTGTTCAGTCAGGTTGTTCCACTTGAATTTCGGTAGGTACTTGACGTTCAAAATATCATCATGATAGTACGACCCCTTTCTACCGCCAATGATATTTCCGTTCAACGTATGAGCAGCCAGTTTGGCGTCTCTTTTCTTGCTGTATTCTGCCCATCCTTCTGTATACTTTTTCTTCTTATTTCCTCCATATTTAACTCGCCGAGAGTATGTCTTTGAGTCTTCTGGAGCAAGAAAGATCCGGTTAACCTCTCCGAAACGGGATAATATCTGCTTCATCTTTATCGGCTTCATATAAGGAGGAATTCTTGACAAATAAACTACACCTGTCTTTTTGAGTTTTTCAAGAGACTTCTGTAGCTCTTCTTGTGAAATGGGTTTTACAACCGCTGCCTGTTGATCTTCTTCTTCTTCTTCTTCTTCCTCCTCCTCCTCCTCCTCCTCCTCCTCCTCCTCCTCCTCCTCTTCTTCCTCATCACCTTCACCTTCACCTTCTTCTTTATCTTCATCTCTCTCCTCTTCACTATCAAGATCATCGTATTTCATTTTCTTATTCCCTCTTTTCCTAGAAACTATGCCTGTTCTGCCATTTTCCTCCTCATCAGAATGCTCAAGTTCATCGCCAGATCCCACTAACTCATCGTCCGAACCACCATGCGATTGTTCAATATCGTCTTCAGATACACTTCCCTGATATTTATTCTCATCTTCACTAGCAGATCCTGCAAAATAATCAAGAGCTGTTTTTCTCTTCTTCGCCATTGTTGTCTGATTGATATATAGAAAGAAAAAATATTGACGATGCACGGCTGGGATTTATTCCAAAAAAAAATTGAGATCAAAATAAAAATCCAAAATCGAAAAACACAATTTTCAACTCCAATTGAATATTTGCCAACCTCTCCTACTAACCACACAATTAGATTTGACGATTGCATATTATTGGTTTTATTCAGATTCATACTTTGAACTCGGGTTTAGGTTTAGGTAAGTTTCTCGAATTTTTTCCATTGTTTTTCAATGGCTAACGGATTAGCACATTCAATGGAGGCTCCACTTCAAATCGATTTTGCTGAAGCCAGCAGACTTCTTTCGAAGCTGCTGCAAGATAATGGATTAAACGATTGTATTTCTTATACGGGAGACGCAAATAAGTTTGTTGACGAAATAGTTGAGCTGATACTCGCTCGTTCGCGCTCTACAGCCCTAATCGCATGCATTTATTGGCCTATAATGACGGAGGTTTTTGCTAGACTAGTAGAGAAAAGTCCGAGGATCTCGTCTACTCTTAATGCTCTTGGAGAAATTGCATCTGTATCTGTCGACTCTCTTGCTTTTGCTGAGAATGTTCTGTCAGCCGGTGCAGTGAGAACCTACAACGACCAACTCACAAAAGCTCCTATGGAATCTCCTAAAGAGGTCCTCGAGTATATTACAGCATTGCATCGTCTTCTAAGTGCAGATCGACAGCGGTTTGAACCATTAATTGATCGACAGCTGCTATATTCTCTTAGAATGCATTACCAAGATAAGCATAACTATATCTCTCTAATATCTGTGCAGATTCTAGCCAGTTTACTTGGAAAATCAGAAACTGAAGCTCAACGATGGTATTCTGCTGAGGAAGGTGAGGTTTTAGGGCCATACGGCGATTCTGAGATAGTCGATTACAACTTTTTCACTCTCTTGGAAGCAAAGAGAGTCGCCAACCAGAAAATTGCGTTTCAGCGCGCTCCAGAGTATCGCCAGATGTGTTCTGAGCTGAAGATATCCTCATTCATTCTTAATATTGGGGGTGTTCTGGTGCCTAATTTCTCAGTGTCCACTACAATCATGAATACCAAGGACATGTTTGTGAGCACCAAAGACTCAATCGAATCAGTTGCTTCGATAGCTAAAATCGTGAAGTCGGTCAAGCCTGTTCTGGTGAAGGGTCCCGAGGGTTCAGGAAAGACATTTTACATTGAAGAAATTGCCAAACAGTTTGGAAA
This sequence comes from Zygoascus bituminiphila, assembly GCA_030705125.1. Taxonomy (NCBI): domain Eukaryota; kingdom Fungi; phylum Ascomycota; class Dipodascomycetes; order Dipodascales; family Trichomonascaceae; genus Zygoascus; species Zygoascus bituminiphila. Next base: position 121,716 of record JANIWT010000023.1, on the reverse strand, counting down.
TTTGAGTGACATGGTACGGATTCATCTTGGAGACCAGACTGATGCTAAAATTCTGGTTGGAACATATTCTACAGGCGAAAAGCCTGGCTCGTTTGAATGGAGACCCGGTGTACTTACTGTTGCTGTAAAAGAAGGTAGATGGGTTTTAATTGAGGATATTGATAAGGCCCCCACCGATATTCTGGCAGTTATTCTTCCTCTGCTTGATTTGAGAGAGCTAATGATCCCATCTCGTGGTGAAACTATTCGGGCAGGACAAAATTTCCGAATTTTTGCGACCATGCGTACCTCGGACGAAAATAATGCCTCTGATTTCATTGGTGAACGACTATGGTCTCAAGTCACTACAGTCAATCTGGATGACAGTGAGCTTAGAGAGATCATCAATCATCGGTTTCCTTTGCTATCTAATCTATCTGCCGGGTTTGTCTCGACTTTTAACTCTGTTCGAGAAGGAATGTCTAGTCGTCAATTGGTCAGAATGGTTCCCGGAAATCTCCTCAGGACTCCATCTACACGAGATCTCATGAAGTGGGTCAAAAGAGTAAATCACTTTTTTGCTACGAGAGGCGTTGTGTCTTCAGACGAGGAAATCCCAAATGAAATCTACGACTACATTTTTGAAGAGGCTGTTGACTGTTTTGCAGGCTTCTTGCCGTCTCATGTTGCTCTTGATTTTGTAGCTAGGCTAATCGGCAACTCCCTTGAAGTCCCATCTTCTAGAATTGATCTGTATTTATCGAAGCATGTTCCTAAGTTTCTAGATTCTTCATTAACTTTGAATGTTGGCAGAGGACAAATATCTAAACAGAAAACTCTCAACCAGGGCGGTAAGTCGGCCCGATCCAAATTCGCTTTGACTAACCACAGTCTTAGACTCTTGGAGCAGTTGACTGTTTCTGTATCTATGGTTGAACCTTTATTGCTGGTTGGTGAAACAGGTACGGGTAAAACCACAGTTATTCAGTATTTGGCCAAACTACTTGGTAAAAGGTTGATCAGCATAAATTTGTCTCAACAGACAGAAATCGGTGATCTGCTAGGTGGTTACAAACCAGTCGAGGGGCGAATGCTGGCAGCTCCTTTAAAAGACGAATTTCAGCATTTGTTCGACATTACCTTTTCGGCCAAAAAGAACGAGAAATTTTTATCTTTACTCTCTAAATGCTATATTAAAGAGCATTGGAGTAATACTGCAAAGCTATGGAATCAAGCCTACAAAATGGCTAGGGATCTACTAGCTCCTGAAATTGATCGTGAGGACGATGGCTCTAAGAAAAGGCGTAAACTCAATGCTGAGGCCAGAAGTGTTCTTCTAAGTCAATGGGATCTGTTTTTGGATGAAGTCACTGGATTTGAAGCTCAAATCAAACATGTGCAGAACTCTTTTCTATTCAGCTTCATGGAAGGATTGCTAGTCCAAGCAGTACGCCGAGGCGATTGGGTTCTGTTGGATGAGATCAACCTTGCTAGCGCTGATACTCTTGAGTGTATTTCAGACTTGATCGTGGATAATCCGCGAATCACGCTTATAGAGAAAGGAGACGCAGGTTCAATCCGAGCTCATCCTGACTTTCGATTATTTGGATGCATGAATCCTTCTACGGATGTTGGAAAACGAGAGCTTCCACCGGGCCTCAGATCTAGATTTACCGAAATCTATGTGGGATCTCCGGATCGTGATATCTCCGATCTACTTGCAATCATCGATAAGTATATTGGAAATTTGGCCCTTACTGATCAATGGGTTGGAAACGATATTGCACAACTCTATCTGGAAGCTAAGAGACTTGCTGAGCAGAACAAGATTGTTGATGGAGCAAATCAAGCGCCCCATTTCAGTATTCGTACGCTGTCAAGAACTCTGCAGTACTCTGCTACGATAACTCCAAACTATGGATTGAGAAGGTCGCTGTATGAAGGGTTTTGCATGAGTTTTCTGACATTATTAGATAAGGACTCAGAGAACGTTCTGCACCCGATTATTGTCGAATACACCTTGGCCAAGCTGAAGAATATGAAATCCGTGATCTCTCAAAGTCCTCCAGCTCCTCAAGATGGTCATGAATATGTACAATTCAGGCACTATTGGCTGAGAAAAGGGCAATTTGCTCCAGAAAATCAGCCAAGTTATATTGTTACTCCTTCCGTTGAGAAAAATTTACTGAATCTTGCTCGTGCTACTGCTGGAAGACTTTTCCCGGTATTAATCCAGGGCCCCACATCCAGTGGTAAAACCAGTATGATCAATTACCTTGCAAAAGCCTCTGGCCATAAATTTGTTCGAATTAATAATCATGAGCATACAGATCTTCAAGAATATCTTGGAAGTTATCTTGCAGATGACAAGGGTCAATTGAAGTTTCAAGAAGGGGCGTTGGTATCTGCAGTAAGAAATGGTCACTGGATTGTTCTGGATGAACTGAATTTAGCACCTACTGATGTTCTGGAGGCCCTTAACCGGCTTCTTGATGATAATCGAGAGCTTCTAATTCCAGAAACACAAGAAGTTGTCAAGGCGCATCCTGAGTTTATGTTATTTGCCACTCAGAATCCACCTGGAGTTTACGGAGGTCGTAAGATCCTCTCTCGAGCATTCAGAAACCGTTTCTTGGAATTGCATTTCGATGACATTCCCGAAGGTGAATTGGAGACTATTTTAAGAGAGCGATGTCAAATTGCTCCTTCCTATGCCAAGAAAATTGTTGATACATATCGATATCTTGCTGTCCGTCGTCAGTCTGCTCGGCTGTTTGAACAAAAGAACAGCTTTGCAACATTACGAGATCTCTTCCGATGGGCTCAACGAGAGGCTGTGGGATATGATCAACTTGCCTTGAATGGCTATATGCTTCTTGGTGAGCGAGTTAGGAACGCTGAAGAACGGCAAATAGTCAAAGATGCTCTTGAACATGTGATGAAAGTTAAGCTTGATGTTCAACACAACTATCAAACTCTTCTTCCTATGGATATTGTTCAAAACAATAACGACGTTGTATGGACGAATGGAATGAAACGACTGCTTGTTCTGGTAACTCAAGCCATATCTAACAATGAACCTGTTCTTTTAGTAGGCGAAACTGGCTGTGGTAAAACCACCATCTGCCAAATTTTGGCAAACGAATTAAAAAAGAACCTGTTTATTATTAATGCCCATCAAAACACTGAGACTGGTGATATAATTGGTGCTCAAAGACCTGTCAGAAATAGAAGCGAAGGTCAGGATCACGTGATGAAGCTTATCAGATTAGCCGTTGCCCAGGAAACTGATAATCTAGATAATCTAGATCTGGAGGATCTCATAACAGTCTATAACCAGTCGAAGAAAAATGACCATGTTGACCAAGCTTTAGTCGAACAAATCGACTCTGCTCTTGATCGACTCAATGTATTATTCGAATGGGCCGATGGTGGCTTGGTTCAAGCTCTTAAACAAGGTGACTTCTTTTTGCTCGATGAAATATCTCTTGCTGATGACTCTGTGTTAGAGAGACTCAACAGTGTTTTAGAACCTGAGAGAGCACTGTTTATGGCTGAAAAGGGCACACTCGATGCCCAGGTTGTTGCCAAGAACGGTTTTCAGTTTTTTGCAACAATGAACCCTGGTGGTGATTATGGTAAGAAGGAGTTATCTCTTGCACTGCGAAACCGATTCACTGAAATTTGGGTGCCTTCTATGGAAGATTTCGACGATGTCCGTCAAATCGTAGAGTCTAGATTGGATTCTTCCTTGGACAAGAAATTCGCAGAGATAATTGTCGCTTTTGGAAAATGGTTTGGAGAAAGATATGGAGCTGGCGACGCTTCTTCAGGTGTTATATCGCTTCGAGATATTCTGTCCTGGGTTTCCTTCGTCAACATTCTATCCAAGCGGACTTCACCAGAGTTGAGCATTTTCCATGGCGCATGTATGGTGTTTATTGACTCGATTGGTAGTAACTCGTCGGCCTCTATATCTCAGACTGCACAGCTGCTGCACCAGCATCGATTGGAATGCGTTCAGAAACTTGGCCAGTTGCTAGAGAATGACTTTGAGACGGTTTACTTCTCTCCATGTTATCCAGTGATTACTGAAACTTCGGTTTCTTTTGGACCGTTTTCCCTAGACCGTCATACTAATGAGAGCGATGTCTCTTTCAATCTTGCAGCCCCTACCACTGCTATGAATTCCGAACGAGTTGTGAGAGCTATGCAAATGCGCCGTCCTATTTTGTTGGAAGGAAGTCCTGGTGTCGGAAAGACTTCATTGGTGACAGCTTTGGCAAAGATCTCTGGACACCCTCTAACGAGAATAAACCTATCTGAGCAAACAGATTTGATTGATTTATTTGGAGCCGATGCACCTGTTGAAGGGAAAAAAGCAGGTGAATTTGTTTGGAAAGATGCACCTTTTCTTAGAGCTATGCAGAAAGGTGAGTGGGTTCTGCTTGATGAGATGAACCTCGCATCCCAGTCTGTTTTGGAAGGTTTAAATGCATGTCTGGATCATCGAGGTGAAGCATATATTCCTGAGTTGGACAGGACGTTCAAATGTCATCCGGAATTCCTGGTGTTCGCCGCTCAGAATCCTCAGTATCAAGGTGGCGGCAGAAAGGGTCTACCGAAATCATTTGTAAACCGTTTCTCTGTGGTTTATGTTGATACTTTGACAATGGAGGATCTGTTACTTATTTCAAAGCTTCTTTATCCCAGTATACCTGAGGAGCAGATTGAGAAGATGACAAGATTTGTATCTGATTTGGATAATCAAGTCTCAGTCGAGAGATCTTTTGGCCATCTTGGTGCTCCATTTGAGTTTAATCTGCGTGATACTATGCGATGCTTATCGCTATTCACCAAGTCTTACAATAGTCCAGGGTTATCGTTTGAAGCAGCTTTGTTTTCTGACTTCTTTGAACCGGTGATTTCAAGCCGTTTCAGAACATCTGAGGATAAAAAAGCAGCTCTTCTACTTTTTGAGCAATACTTTGGTAAATCTAACCGTCTGGATACAGTGCATAGCGTTCATGAAACATACTTTCAAGTTAACGGCATGCTGGTTCCAAGAGATGACTCCCTAGCTGCTCATTTCAAAAGTTCGCTGCATCTTCAATGTAATGCTGGGGTTTTGAATTCCATTGTAATTGGTGTTGAAAACGTGTGGCCAGTTGTGTTGGTTGGACCGACAAACTCTGGAAAGACCGAAATCATCAGATATGTAGCAAACCTCTATGGAGCTACACTTGAAGAATTCCCCATGAATAATGATGTCGATAGCACGGATTTACTTGGAGGATTCGATCAGATTGATGCCAGTCATACCAGTAGCGAAATCTGGAGAGATACGGCCAATTTATACGACAAAATTTGCTGTCTCGCACTATCCCAGGGCCAAGCAAATATTCTGACTGTCGATCAAGTGGTGAGCCTGGAAATTCTTCTCAAATCGAACTCTACTCGGAGTCTAGATAGTTTGATATCTCTTTGTCGAATTGTTTCTGAACTGCCTTCTCTCACTAACCACGTGACGGTGGAAATCGAGAGTATAACTAGTAGAGGATCTCGTCTGATTCAAGAGCTACAAAAGCTGAGGACTGTTCGATTCCAGTGGTTTGATGGTACATTAATCAAAGCTATCGAAAAAGGCCATTGGCTTGTACTTGATAACGCTAATCTTTGCAACCCTTCTGTTCTTGACCGGTTGAACTCGCTTCTTGAACCTAATGGTTGCTTGATGGTTAATGAATGCTCGCTTGAGAACGGAGAACCACGAGTAGTGAAACCACATCCCAATTTCAGATTATTCTTGACTGTGAATCCTAAATTTGGAGAGCTTTCACGAGCCATGCGAAATCGAGGAATAGAAATCTTCTTGGACGATCTTGCAGTTCGAGCTTCTAAGTTTGATAGAGTGGCTTTGAACCTGGTAGCCCAGCCAACCACTGAAGACAGATTTGTTCAGCAGTTCGGAAACCTTGAGCTTACAAACTCTGATATCACTACGTCTTTGTCTTCTGATCTAGCATGGTCGACATTTTCCAATATTTTTTTTGCTCAGGTTGATGATGTCGCTGCTAGTGGAATCAGATATTCTTCCATGGACCTTTCTAGAGCTCTTGTTTCGCATGTTCCAGGCTCTTTGGTACAGATTTTCCGTCAATGGTCTAAAACTGCTCATTCTAGTGGTATTGTAGAAAAGTCTACTCTGGACGTTTTGAATGGTATTGTTTCATTGTTGAAGACTGTTGACCAGGTTCGTTATATTTCTGCTTTGCACAAGTCATTTGATGGTGCAAATAAATCTACAGAAATATCTACTTATCTGCCGCGATTCTCACGAAACCAGAGTCTGGACCCTTTAATCAATCCTTATTTCGGTAGGTATATGAGCCCTATCTCTATGGAGGAATGTCATACGTTGTTTGAGATAATATTCCCACTATGGGGTATGAAGAAACGGTTAGATGCAGTTGGCGAAAAAGCCAAATTCTCCAAACAGAACAAGCTGAATTACATTGAGCAATGCGCTGCCATCTCTCAAGGTCTAGTCATCAAGAATGGTCCTCAATTCAACGTTTATGTTCTGTTGCTTTCTCTTATTGATGGAACTTATCTCTGGTTGACCAAGCGATACCCTCTTGTGGATGATTTCATGGCCATTTCATCTCTTGACATGTTGAAACATTTCATTAGACTTATCGAGATCTCTGACGACTTGCTCGAATTATCCGATAAATCTGAGGTTAACGAAAGTGAACTTCCCACTTACAAACAACTACTTGACGAATGGATTGAAGAATCGCCGGAACCACTTTCCGACTTTTCGGCACTTGTTGATAGTTTTGTTTCTCAAGTAAACTGGAGTAAGGCTGAGATGATGGATAGAATCTGGAATAACTACAGAGCTAAATATCCTCTTTCAAAGCCAGGATGGGATAGAGTGAATAGACTTGGCGAACTTGCCGATCGATTCGATGCTATTTGCCGTGATTTATTTGAGGATAGTCTAGATTCCATCGGACCTCTGAGAGGTGCTATAATGTCTGCTCTCAAGGACAGTTACTCTATGGAAAATGTCGAACTGGTTGATTCTGTCATGGATAGCCTTGAACAGGGCATCAGCCGTTTAGAAGAAGAATCAAAACGGTTCAGACGGCCACATAAGCACCTTTTTATTGATTCGTTTCATGAAATTGCCGTTACGTTTGAACTCAACGGTGTGTTCTCTAAAGATAGCATACTAGAGATATTGGGAGGAGTTGCTTCGTATTCCAATATTTCAACCAAACATCTGGCCAAGTATACTAAAGAGGATGGTACAATCCGTCCTTATTATCCTCTATTGGACTCGATATTTTCTAGCGACGAGGGTTCAGGTCTGGCTGAAGGCAGCTTATTTTCTTCATTACTATCTTCCCTCAAAATTTACAAGAATATTGAATCCGAATTGTTTTCTAATGCAGCAGGAGACCTTGAGGTGCTTGGAAAATGTCTGGTAAATAACTGGGAAATTTTAACCACTAGTCGAATTTCTGAGATCCAGAAGCTTCTAGCAGTCGCCATATCGCAGTCAAAGGATATCTTGAGCGTTGAGGTTACTGACGAGTTGGAATCAAAGCTTGCTGCAGCGAAGACAATTTCTGACATCAGTGCTATATGTATCAGACTACCATTGCTGCTGATTGATCTGTATATTCCAAACTTCGTATATGATCCTGCTATTAAAGAGCATGTGATTTACGGTCGATTTCTAAGCAGGAAACACAAACTCAACAAGGCAGCACAGGCTATGACGGCCGTTTCTCATGTCTTTTATGGAGACGAACAAGATTCGCTTCTGTCGCAGATCAATTCTTCGCTGGAAAGAACTGCTGACATTCCAATTCCACAAACCTATCGACCGAATGGTACTCAGATAAACTCGCTGTTCAAAGAGATAATATCTTTTGTTGACTCCTACGCTACCTTTTCACGAGTGGAAGCATTGAATGGCCAAAGTCCAGAATATGTTAAACAATGGCAGGTCAATACTAATAGATTCATTGCCAGGATTCGAGAAAAATATCCATACTTTGAGGATATTAGTGCTATTTTGAACGGATTTTTGCTGAGTCTGAAGCTTGGTGTGGCATTGGCTGCTAGCCAGTTAAATTCTACTGCTGATAACCTATCGTGGTTAATTGATCCTATTGTCCTCTCGACTCCAAAGCTTTTGGTTGAAAAATTATCTCACGGAGTTGATCAATTGAATGCAGAAACCTTGATAAAGACTTCAGAAAGCTTATTGGCTAACATTAAGCGTGCTTCACCTGGTGGTCAGGAGGAGAAGATTCTATTGCAACAAGTTTCACAAATCTTCAGAAATCTTTATTATAAATGGTCTTTAACTAAAATGAAAGATGAAGAAGAAGCTGCTTCCAAAGCTACTATTTACAAGGATAATAGTGAGGCCGAAGCGGAAGTCGAGTTCAAGAAACTCTTCCCAGACTACGAGGATGTTCTTGGTTCAGCAGACGACCTTGTAACTGAAGAGGTATCTAAAAATTCTGGAAATTCCATTTTCTTGGGTCTCGTGGATCAGTACCTGAGATTATTCCTTCCCAGTAAAAGTGTGAGCTTGTTCAGTATTATCGACGGAAATGTTGATATTGTTACTCAATCGCGAGAAAAAGCTCTGAATAACTCATCATCTTTATCTGGGGCAAATATTTACTCTTCCATTGTCTTGAAGATATCCGCCTCGTTGAGAGAACGATTAGATGTCGATGATAAATCTCTGTTCAACTTTTACCACGACTCGAGTCAGTATGAAGCCAACCGGGTGGTAACTCTGAGTGAAAAGATACAATTGCGTGCTCAAGAGTTATTGGAACGATGGCCAGATCATTATACACTGAGAAATATTGTGCAGGCGTGTTCTGAGCTGCTGGTTTATCCTACTTCCACGCCAGTTGCCAAGTTCTTACAGAAGGTTGAGCAGATTCTCACATTTTTGGTCGAATGGGAAACTTATGCTAGTCGTGAAGTATCACTGAATAACCTTGTTGGGGAGGTTACCTCGCTGATTATCTCATGGAGGAAACTAGAGCTATCCACCTGGCCCAGTTTGTTTGAATTTGAAGACCGCGAGATCAGAAAAAGTCTTGAACATTGGTGGTACTACTTGTTTGAAAATCTCATTTTCAACCCAGCTCAGCTGGCTGTCGATGAAGCGGTTGACGTTGTTGAAATTGTTAAGCTTCTGAGTGTTTTCATATCTAAGTCTACCTTTGGCGAGTTTTCGGTGAGACTCGACTTATTGAGAGCGTTTTCAGCACATGCAAAATCCATAGCTGGCGATTTCCTCCAGCTTAATGCGGTTTCCAATGCTATAATGAACGTTGTGCGATTTTTTGAGCAGTTCTTGCAACAGATTTCGACTGCTTTTGCTTCTTCCAAAAAGTCATTGAGTAAAGATCTTCAAGAAATTATTCAGTTGGCTAGTTGGAAGGACACCAACATTAGTGCTCTCAAGGAAAGTTCACGCAAATCGCATAACAAACTCTACAAAATCATCCGAAAATACCGTCAACTCCTCAATACGCCCATCGCTGTTATTGTTGACTCTCCTGCTCAGTTGAAGGATATTAGCTTTTCTCACATGTTGGCAAAACATTCCTTCATTGAAGGCACACCGGTTAACGATCAAATGGAATTCAGTCGATCTCTTTCTGTTTGGCAGAATAGATCTCCCGTTTTATCCAACATCGCTAAAACGACAGTAACAATGCGACGATGGGCTACCGATATTTCAGGTATGACAATCCCTTCACTTCACGATTTAGCTGTCACTGCAGTGGAACGGTCTGAAAAGTTGCGTAAAGAAACTCCGACAAAATTGACAGAAGAATCTAAGAAGGTTATTTCTTCTCTCAAGATGGAGAAAGCAGAGTCTATCATTTATATTATCAAGCAGTTGAAATCAGCTGGGTTGAAAACCACTGTGAAGAGCACCGTAATGGCCAGGCAGCAACAGACAAGTTCGATTCTTGCTCGCAGCACGTCAGTCAGCTTAGGCAAACCAGACGTTTATTATTATCGAATACTGGAAATGTTTCCTAGACTCCGTGCAGCTGTTCATAGTGGAGAGAGTGATGTATCTGCAGCAGATTTAGTGAGAGGTCTCAATATTGGAGAGAATCTGCTCAATATGATCACTTCTAGACGTGAATCGCTTATTTCCCTGGATGAACCACTTTGTAAAATCCAGCAATTCTTGGAAGCTGGTCAGACTCTGGTTGGATCGTGGCATTCCAATTCTCCTTTGATTGAAGGAAATGCCTTTATTCGTCAATACGAAATCGTCTACAGGGTTCTCCATTCCGTCGAAGGAATTGTGGGATTCTGTAATGACTTGACAACAGCCGGTGAATATTTGAGAAGATCAGCTGGTGCAGGAAAGCTCAGAATAGCATTTTCTACTTTTGAGTCTTCCATTAAGGACTGGCAAGTCCGATTCAAACTGTTTGAAAAGTTACATGAGGCTCAGACCGTAACCGAGGAGTGGAACGAGTTTTATACCAACTTTGAAAAGGCCATGCTGGGCTTTTCTGAGAGCTTGACAGGCGAAGTTTATAATCCTGAAGAGAAACTTGCTATTCAGGTGGTTGTAACATGGATCCAAGCAATTACTTGGGATACTCTGAATCCTGTAAAATATGACTCTGACTCTGAACATGCTTCTGAAGCCGATGAATTGATCGATGCAAAAGTACAAGATCTCTGTAAGTCAATCTTAGTCGTTCAGCAAGAGGTATTCAAAACAAGCAAGAATATTTCAATGGATGAAGAAGAAGAGTCTTGGTTTTCTCTGTCGCAACTGGCTTTGTCAACTATGACCAAACAACTTCATATTGATGAAATATTGGACAAAGTCAGGGAACTATTTAGTGCTGCTCAAAATGTCGGCTTTGGTAAACCAACCGCTACAAAGCACGCTTTGGCACTTCTAGGAACCTCTCTGCCATTCCTGGTGGAGTATTTGAACCTGGCCATCAGTATACGGGCGCTAGCTGTAAACTCCTTTTCATCAACAGTGAAGAGTTCTTACATGCTACTTTCTTGCTTACATGGACTTGCCAAAGATGGCTTCTGTGGACCTCAAGAGTCGTCTGAAGAGCAAGATTCCAATGCTACAAGAGAAGGAACTGGTCTTGGTGATGGTTCAGGTGCTCAAACTAACAATGAAGATGTTGAGCAAGACGAAGACCTTACTGAACGGGCACAAACCAAGAACGATGAACAATCGCGAGATGAAGATGAAGATGATGAGGACGATGCTGTTAGTATGGATGGAGATATGGCTGGTGATCTGGAAGATTATCAGGAGAAATCTGGCGATGAGAAAGATGAAAAGTCGGAAGATGAGGAGGATGAAGAAGAAGAACTAGACGATGAAGTTGGAGATATCGATGAATTGGATCCCAATCAAGTTGATGAGAAGATGTGGGATGAGCAAGGAGATAGTAATAAGGAAAAGCAATCTGAGGAGAATGTTGGTTCGGCTGAGGATGATATGCAAGGAGTGGATGGAGAAGAAGACAACAGCGAGCAGAAGGAGGAACAGAAAGAGAAAGAGAAGGAAGACGCTGAGGAAGACAGAGAAGACAGAGAAGATGCAGTCTCTGATGGAGAAGAGGAGGAAGGAGAGGATGATGTTGGTCTCCAGGAGGATAATGTGGAACAGCAAGATAAAGAAGATTTGGAGCAAAACGTTGAAGAGAGTGAGATTTTGGATCTTCAAGACAATTTGAATTTGGAAAGTGATGATGGAGAAGGTGAAGATGACAATGAAGAAGATATGGGCATTGATGATGAAAATCAAGAAAATGAGGAGGAGCTAACTCCTGAAGAGGAACAAGAATCCCAATCTATGAACGCCACTGTTGAGGATCAGAATCCGGAAGATGAGGAGGATGAAGAAGCAGAAGAGGAGCTTGACAATGATGGTGGCAATAATAATGACGATTTGGAAGATGAACTTGCAAATGAAGATGAGATGGATGAGGAACAGGGTTTAGGTGAAGAACAGCAACAGCCGGTTCCCGAAGAAGCTGCCGATGAAACTGAAGTGAAGGATGAGAATAACAGCTCTGCTAAAGACTCAGCGATGAATGTTGATACTGAAGGGCTAGATGGCCCGGATGAAGATGAGCAGAAAATTGATGCTGAACAGAGTGCTACCAGTCAGCAAGAAAGCTCTGCTCAAGGCGAGGGTGAAGGCGAGCAAACAGCTGATGTTAACTCTAGCATTGGTCTGGGTCAAAGTGACATGAAGCCTGAAGATATAAAGGCAGAGGAGAAAGAAGTCTCATCAGAAGATCAAGCTAGAGAGAACGCTAAGGATATAATGAAACAGCTGGGTGATGCTATGGAGGAATTTTACAGTCGACGTCAAGAAATCAAAGAAGCCTCCGAAAGAGATGATGAACAAATGGCCGAGGAGACGGCAAATACCAGGCCAGACGAGTTTGAACATTTGGATGGAGAAGATAGCAAAGCTGATACCCAGGCTTTGGGAGCTGCTTCGTCCAACGACGTGAACCAGCAGATCAATGACGATATGGAAATAGATGAAGCTGAACAGGAGCATGATCCTCAAGAAGAAGAAGTTGTTCCTGATGATGAACTCGAAGCTATTGCTGAAGAAACTCCAGGTGAACCTCAGGGTGCCAATGCATTTGGGGCATCCATGATTGGTGAAAGAAAGGAAGAAATGGATGACCGCTTTGGTGCAATTGGTGAAAGCTATCAACTGGATCTTGATGATGCCGACGAATCTCATTCTGTTGTTGACGATGGTAACATTGAATCGGAACTACCAGCCAGATCCCTAGACGAAGCTAGAGACTTATGGAGAAAGTACGATGTATCTACTCAAGCGTTAGCACTTTCTTTGTGTGAACAGCTGCGATTGATCTTGGAACCTACACAAGCCACCAAACTTCGAGGTGACTTCAAGACAGGAAAACGTCTCAATATGAAGCGTATTATTCCCTATATTGCTTCTCAATTCAAAAAGGATAAAATATGGCTGAGACGAACTAAACCGAGCAAACGAGATTATCAGATTATGATATCCCTAGATGACTCCAAATCAATGGCTGAATCCAAGTCTGTCGACCTTGCATTTGAGACCATTGCTATGGTCTCCAAAGCACTTACTCAGCTGGAAGCAGGTCAACTTGCCATTACTCGCTTTGGTGAAACCACGAGATTGGTGCATCCATTTAGAAAACCATTCTCTAACGAATCAGGCGTTGAAGTTGTTCGGTGGTTTGGTTTCGACGAAATTAAGACCGATGTTCACCGTCTGTTGACCAAATCTATCCAGCTATTTGAAGATGCAAGAAAGGATTCTAGATCTGAAGCCTGGCAGCTTCAGATCATTATATCTGACGGTATCTGTGAAGATCATGAGGAGTTGCGAAGACTCGTCCGAAAGGCTCAAGAGGAGAAGATTATTATTGTATTTGTGGTGGTGGATAGTGTCAATACCGACGGCTCTATCTTGGATATGAGCCAAGTCAAGTATGAAACTGATGCGTCTGGAAATATGTCTCTTAATATGGAGAGATATCTCGAACATTTTCCGTTTGATTACTATATCATAGTTCGTGATATCCGAGAATTGCCAACTGTACTTTCTAGTATCCTACGACAGTATTTCTCGGAGAGTGGAGAATTATAAGGTCTAGATGCTCTTGCTTGAGCATGGCATTGGATTGAGCATGTATAATATTTTACGTTTTATTTATCATTTAATAGTACATTTTATTGAACTCCGGTTGCTAGATGTAACTGTCTATTTCTGATTTATATCTCCAGTTGTTGGAATATTCTCTCTCATTTTGAACTCTAGTTGCTAGATAGTCTACTTTTGACGCTTGTAAATCTTGTTGAGAAAGTTGGTGACGACCTCAGCTTTGAAGCCCCGAGATTCATCAATATCGGCAATCTGAGTCTTGAGTTTGGAAACAATGGCCTGTTCGTAATCAAGATATTCCTGTTCGATTTTGAGATCCACAAACACCTGCTTAACTCTCTCCTCAGCAGCAGCATCCTTGATACCGTAGTTTTCATCGAGAACCTTTCTTTGCTCAGGAGAAGCCTTGTCAAGAGCCTTGTTGATAACCCAGCCGCACTTATTATCTTGAATATCAGTGCCAATCTTGCCAATAACGCTAGGATCTCCATAGCAGTCTAGATAATCATCCTGGACCTGGAAGTATTCACCAAGTGGAAGCAAGACATCTTTGGCCTGCTGCAAATCCTTAGGATCAGTGACTCCAGCCATATACATGGCCAGAACGACAGGAAGATAGAACGAGTAGAAGGCAGTCTTGTAGATGACAATAAAAGAGTGTTTCTGCAACGAGAACTTGCTGAGATCAACTTCATCTTCAGGGGCAGTAATCAAGTCAAGCAGTTGTCCCATTTCAGTCTGGAAAGTGGTCTCATGGAACAATTCAATCAGATCAAGGTAGTACGATTCCTGTCGGAAATGTCTCTTCAGAAGGATATATATAGCCGATTCAAGCATAAAAGCATCATTAATAGCAATCATACCCACTCGCGGCTGCAAGTACCAGCAGGGCTGGCCTCGGCGGGTCTTGGAAGCGTCCATGATATCGTCGGCAACCAAGAAGAATGCCTGTAGCTACGTACTGTTAGGTGCCAACATCTATAGAACAAAAATATACAGCACTCACCAATTCAATGCACCATCCAAGAATGGCAGCTTTCTTATATTCAGCATCTGTCAGCTCTTTGGCACCACTGAGCACTCTGAAGGAATCGATCACACTGATTCCTCGATTGTACTTGCCGCCAATGGTGTTGTAGATCAGATTTTCCCGAAACCATTTAACGGCATCGGCCGAAATATTGGTTTCAGCAGCAATCTTCTCCAGCTCATCAACGAGAGGATAAAAAGCCGATTCAAACTTTTTCTTGATTTCCGTGGACGACATGGTTAAACGATAGATCAATCAAAGGGTCGAGGGGTTGTTGAAAAAGATCGTGATGGATTTACGCGCGGGCTCAAATCGTCTGGGTTTTCCTCCCAACTTAAACTTTCTTTCGTATAATTGTTTTCTAACCGTCGCTCTTTCGCCATGGACGATGATCTGTATGACGAGTAAGTTTGCAATAAACGCCTGCTTTTTTTTACGTTATGCTAATTCTTTTTTTTAGATTCGGTAACTACATTGGTAGTGCGTCTGAAGAGGGGTCGGATAATGAATTGGTAGCTCCTGCTCCTTCAAATGATCTGAATCAATATTTCGATAGCGATGATGAACAGGTAGAAGACCACCAAGAACCTGATGGTTCCGTCAGTCAGTCTATTGTTCTACATGAAGATAAGCAATACTATGCTGATGCTCGAGATGTGTATGGTCGAGACGTTGAGACTGTTACTTACGAACAAGATACTGAGTCTCTTTCCCAGCCCATAATTGCACCGGTTGATACGAAAACATTCACAATTGAGGAGCAGAATCTTCCTGAGGTTTTTTATGACCGCCAGTTTCAGGCTGACTTGATGTCTTTTCCAGATCAACTAAGGAATGTCGCTATAGTAGGTCATTTGAATCATGGAAAAACCGCCTTTCTCGATATGCTTGTTGAACAAACTCATAACATCCCTGCTCGTGAAGGGAAAAAAGAGGACCTGCAGCTAAGGTACACTGATACTCATGTTCTCGAGGTGGAGCGTGGACTCACTCTGCATTGCTCCCCAATATCTCTCTTACTAGAAAACTCTACGGGAAAGAGCCATTTGGTTAATATTGTCGATACACCGGGACATGTCGATTTTATTGACGAAGTCACTATCGCCTCTCGACTAGCTGATGGGTTTGTTGTAGTTGTAGACGTGGTCGAAGGACTAATGGTCAATACTGAAAGAGTGCTTGCTAAGGCAATTTTGGACGACATTCCTTTTGTCTTAGTACTAAACAAAATTGACCGGTTAATACTTGAACTGAAGCTTCCTCCTGATGAGGCATACTACAAAATTGTGCATATCCTCGATACCATCAACCAGTTCATCCTCAAGAATTCCCCTACTAAGAACCGCAGGGTTTCGCCAGAGCTCGGTAATGTTATATTTGCGTCAGCTTCTCTCAACTGGTGCTTTAGTCTGAAGTCATTTGCTAAGTTTTACAAGGATTGGTATCCTAAACTTGATCTAGAAGCTTTTACTGCACGGCTATGGGGAAATATTTATTTTGATCCTGAATCGAACAAGTTCTCAAAGTTATCTGCTCATGGACCTCGAGCATTTGTTCATTTCATCCTTTCGCCTATTTATAAAATTATCTCACACACGATAAGTTATGATGAGCAGCTCCTTAAACCTCTTCTAACCACTCTGGGTATTAAGCTCAAATCCTCAGCCTTCAAGTTGAACGCAAAACCTTTACTAAAACTTATATTTGGACAATTCTTTGGTAATTCGTCATCTTTTGTCGATATTATTTTGAAATTTATTCCATCCCCTGCCGATGCGGCTGCTACATCTATTGCACGGTCATATACTGGGGATCTCGACTCCGAAGTGATAGAATCGGCCAATAACTGCAATTCCAATGGGCCACTCTTGATAGACTTTGTCAAACTTTTTCCGTCAAATGATGCAAAGCAGTTTTATGCTCTTGGACGAGTCCACTCCGGTACTTTGTCTGTGGGTGACCGAGTCTCTGTGCTTGGTGAATCTTATTCTGCGGATGATGACGAAGATATGGCTGTAGCGACTGTCAGCGATCTATGGATATATCAATCGCGCTACAAAATACCTGTTAATGCTGTGCCTTCAGGTAACTGGGTTCTCGTGTCTGGAATTGATCGTACAATCGTCAAGACGGCTACGGTAGTCGGTGAACGGGTTGGTGAAGATGTGTCAATTTTTAGCCCCTTGAAGCTCATTGGCCAGCCTGTGTTCAAGGTGGCAGTTGAACCTGTTAACCCGTCTGAACTCCCCAAAATGTTGAATGGCTTGAGATCTATAACCAAGGCATATGCCATGGTATCCACAAAGGTCGAAGATTCTGGCGAACACATCATTCTGGGAACTGGCGAAATGTATATGGACTGCATCATGTACGACTTGCGAAATCTATACTCCGATATTGCTTTAAAAGTTTCCGACCCTGTTACGAAGTTCTCGGAAACCTGTCTCGATATGTCGGCTATTAAGTGCCCAGCCGAGACTCCAAACAAAAGGAGCAAAATCACTATTGTTGCGGAGCCGCTGAATGGCGAGATTTCTGACGACATTGAAAATGGCAGAGTCGATATAACTTGGCCCACCAAAAAAATATCTCAAGTCTTTCAGGACAAGTATGATTGGGATCTTCTTGCCTCTAGGTCTATTTGGGCTTTTGGCCCTGACAATAATTCGCCTAACATTCTACAAGACGATACCTTGCCTTCTGAAGTTGATAAAAAACTTGTTGCTAGTGTTCGTGAATCAATCAAGCAAGGATTTATTTGGTGTACACGAGAAGGCCCTCTGTGTGAGGAACCAATACGTGGTGCTACTTTCAAGTTGATCGATGCTCAATTGGCTAAGGAGCCTATCTACCGTGGTGGTGGGCAAATCATCCCTACTGCTCGTAGAGCATGTTACTCATCCTTTCTACTTGCTTCTCCCCGGCTTCTAGAACCAGTGTATAAATGTCGTGCGATATGCAGTGCTAATTCGGTTCCTATTGTTTATGACTTGTTGGCCAGAAGACGAGGAAATGTGACTTCTGATGTAGCTATTCCTGGTACTCCCTTATATTCTGTCGAGGGAACCATACCTGTGATTGATTCTTTTGGTTTTGAAACAGATGTACGAATTGCCACTCAAGGTTCTGCTTCCCTATCTCTGGTGTTTGATAGCTGGGAACTTGTACCAGGAGACCCTCTTGATAGGTCACAGCATACTCTTCCGTTGAAGTCTGCGCCTCCTCAAGGTCTGGCAAGAGACTTTGTGTTGAAGACAAGAAGAAGAAAAGGTTTGAGCGAGGAGCCTACGATTATGAAGTATTTGGATTCGCATGTCGTGGAGTCTTTGAGAGAGTCCGGTTTATTAGATTTATGAATGTATATTATAATCAATGAAAGTATCTTAGACTAGAGATGTATATTATAGAGAGGTATATTATAAACAATGAAAGTATACTAGATAATTAATGTATATTTTAACAAATGAAACTATCTCTATGAGCACTTGTTTTCAGAGTTTATATAAATGAAATGGATTAAATATTCATAACTATACGACGCTAGCACCTTCAACTATATACTGGTCAATCTACCTCCTATTGTGTCGTCTACTTCGTCCAGGTCGCTTGACAGGCTTAGAACCACCGCTCTTCATCTTCTTGGAGTTGAAACCACTCATATCGGCACTACTCTCAGCATCATTTTTGTTCTTGAACCTCTTCTGTCCTCCACGGCCATATTTGGAATCTTTAGCCTGTCTCTTTGCACCCTTTGACGGTCTGAGATCGGCGGTTTCTTCCAATGCAATATCAAAGTCTTCAGTGGTCATCTCATTGTTGGCCCTCTTTCGCTTGAGCGACTTGATCTTATCCATAGTCTCACGTTTATCTTTCTGACGTTCCTGAAGTTTGACATGCTGAACTTTCTTACCGAACTTCTTCAACTCCCGTTGTCTTCTGGCTTCTTGAGAGGCCTTCTTGGCAGTTTCATCATCAATAAGCTTCTGTTTGAGCTTATCCATATGCTCGTCAGACTTGACCATCTCAGCAAAATAATCAGTGGGACGTGAGAATGGAATTTCCTTCTTGCAAAGTTTCTTGGCTAAATTTGCAGCTGCAAGAGCCTGTTGGTAGAAGGCGAGTTCTCTTTCCATATCGTCATAGATGTCTTTGAGAACAGGAGGAGCATCCGATGTAATGCTCATATGTTCAACAAACTTCAGTGATTTAGGCAGAGCAAAAGATGAGAGAGCCGCTTTCAATGCCGGTCGGTTGTTGATAGTTTCCTTTTGATGAGGAACTACATCAGCATCCTCGTCTAGTTCAACATCAGATAGAGGAATATCTTCTTCGTCTTCTTCCTCTTCTTCCTCCTCCCCGTCTTCTTCGTTTTCTACCTCGTCTTCGTCTTCCTGAGCATTTTTGTCATCATCAAATTCTTCCTCACTATCGCTCTCCTGTAGTCTGCTCAGATCAAAAGATTCATCCTCGGAATCTTCTTCTTCCAATTCCTCGGCTGCAAGCTCCTCATGAAGCTTCTTCTCTTGTTTGGCAAGATTTCGCTTATCCTTTCGGGATAAGGTCTTTTCAGTCGATCCCTTGGTTTCCGTTATATCAAGTTCATTCTCCTTCTTTCCTTCGCCCCAGACAGTCTCTTTCAGTCGAGTCAATGAATCGATTAATCTACCCATTCTGCGGTTATTCGGAGTTGAAAAAAAATTTTTGGGCGATGTCATAGAAAATTTTCAGCCGCGCTATATACAAAAGCCGTTCGATATTATCATAACTAACTAAAATATCAACATATTTTTCAGTTTCAGGTTGATATTTTTTTTGTTTTCATTCTAAGCAGTATTATTTCAGATTTAGCAATATTTATTTCAGAGTTTCAGTTGTCTATATAGAAGGAAATCAATTAAAAACCTCTTTCCTAGCCAGTTCAGCAGGAGCTGGTAAACCAGTCCATTGCTGAAATTGCTCCAATCCCTGATAAAGTAGCATCTCTTTACCAGGAACAACCGTCCAAGCATGTTGTTTTGCCAGCTCCATAATAGGCGTAACTTCAGGTTTGTAGGCAGCCTCAAGTAATGTCTTATTAAACGGAGCTCCTGGAATTCGTTTGGACAACATGATATCCACTTTGGCCTTGACTTCGCTGTTTAACGGTTTGTCTCCAGGAACGCAACTCAATACAACCAAAGGAGCAACAGCCTCGTCAACATTGTTCAAAACTTCAACACCAAACTCGGCAGGGAAACTTTTCGCAACTTCTTCAGCCTTTGATACAGTTCTGTTAAGAACATAAATCTTTCTGTACCCGAGTTTTCTCAAAGCGTAGACTGCAGATCGAGAGGTTCCGCCTGCTCCAACAATCAATGCACTAAACTCACACGCTTCACCAACAGGGAGAACACCGGCATGCTTGAACCCTTCAACAATTCCAATCCAATCGGTGTTGTGACCATATAGTACTCCATCGTCTCTACGGATAATGGTGTTGACTGCACCAATTGCCTTGGCTTCTGGCGATAAATCGTCCAGATATTCAATAACATCCAGCTTCAATGGAATTGTAACTGAAGCTCCGCCAAATTTGTTCCCCAATTTCTTGATATGAGCAAAAACATCCGATGCTTTGTCTGTCTCAAATCTGCCATATTCGTAAGGCAGTCCAAGAGTTTTAAACAGAACGTTGTGAAGGTCTGGCGATTTGGAGTGCGCAATAGGAGTACCAGCAATGAAGAACTTCTTGAAATGGAAGCCACCAATGGAAGCCAAAATCTGATGGATTTGCTTCACAGATAACTGACCAGGTGCAGCTCGGAATGGCAAATCTTCATGAGTAACTGGAGTCAAGATCTTGTTCAAAACACGACTGATTTGCCCCTGTTCGCCCATATTGATTGCAATCAAAGGCTTGCTAGTATGGCTCGCACGGAATGTCTCCAAGGCAAAGTTATCATCAAGAGTTTCAGCCATTCCTACAAACTTAACAACATCGCCAATCCTAGCACCATCGTGATACAATGTCTCCCAAGTACTGTCGGTCCACTTGACCTTACCAGAGAAATCGTGATTAGAGGCAATAATTTTGCTGTAACCCTTTGATTTTGACAATTTCTCCAGCATATCAGCTGGCCACGAAAGTTCCAAGTCAACGCATTCGACACCCAACTTGTAAACCAATTGGATTATTTTCGTAGCTTCTTCCCATGCATCATCAGGGAATTTTCCGCCTTGTGATTTGGTTCGAATTGTAAACAAAATCGGCAAAGCAGTATACTTTCGAATATGTCCAATCTGCTTGGTGACGTAATCCAAAGAGGGGATTTCATTAGCGCTTGAACTATCTTTCAACAAGTCTGCCCGGAGTTCCACAACACTGCATCCTTCGAGAAGAGTATCAAAATTCTCAATAGGACGAAGATCTTGGTAAGTTAGAGATAAAAAGTACGATCGGCTTTTGGGGATCTGGAAAGGTGACTGGCCAGTGATGGTTTGGAGATAGTCACCAAGGGATCTTTTGATTCGGAACTCCTCATCATCTGTGTTGTAGTTGGAAGAGTAATAGAAGTAGTTTGAGCATTCGGAATACCAATTTTCTCGTCGATGCCAGACAGAGATGATATCATCAACATATGCCGGTCTTTCTTTATCCAAGTTGAGATAGGATACAATTTCATCGACGTCTCTGTGGACATGAAGAACAATTCGATTGTCTGCAATAAGTTCTTTGAGAATTTTTCGAGCTTCAGGAATCTCAATGATACCTCCTCCTGTAGCAACGACATATCCACGTCGATGCTCAGATAAGAACTTCTTGAACACTGTGATCTCCTTCTTCCTAAACTCTTCCCATCCTTCTTCCTTAATAATCTCTGGAATACTCTTTTGATAAGTGGCTTCCATGTAAGGATCCATGTCAGTGAACTTGAATCCAAGTGACGATGCCACCCATTTGCCCATTGAAGTCTTTCCTGCTCCACGCATACCAATAATCACAATTGTTCGATCATGATTTGCAGCTGAGTGCTTGACCTCCAATTCTTTCCCGGCAAAACTGGCCAAGTCCACCTTGTAGGTAGAGTGGAGAACATCCCACCAGCCAGGCCAGGTTTTTTCAACACATCTTCGTTCTTGGAGATGGACCTGTTGGTCCAGCATGACAGAAAGCAAAGAAAAGCTCATAGCCACTCGATGGTCATCATAAGTGTGGACTCCACCTTCAGGGACCTGAAGTTGGGCAATAGAAACACCTTTAATAGACAATCCGTCCGGAAGTTCTTCACAAGAAACTCCAAACTTGGCCAATTCATGGATCATTGCGTCAATTCGATTGCATTCCTTAACTCGTTGATTGGAAATACCTGTAATGGTAGTAGGCTTGTCTCCTCTTGCAATAGCGGCTACAACTGAGGCCGTCAAGAATGCATCTGTCATTGGCTCCATATCAACATGAGGCAAAGGTTTCAAAGTGCCCACAGGAGGGCCCTGAACTGTAGTAGAAGTTGCAGTTTGAATGACCTCACATCCCATAGGTCGCAATACATCGGTAGCAAATTTCGCATCGCCCTGCAAAGAACTGGAGCCAATGTTTGGAATAGTACACTTAGTACCGGTCAAAGCAGCAAAAGCCAAGGGATACGTGGCAGACGAAGCGTCGGACTCAATGACATACTCTTTGGGATTCTTATAAACACCTTGAGGAATGTGATAAGTATGTTGCTCAGACTCACTTTTGGTGACGTGAATTCCAAAATCTCTCATCATTGCAATGGTCATATCAATGTAGAATTGAGAGATGGGCTTTCCACCAACAAGAGCAAGAGTGACAGGTTCTTTGGCATAAGGAGCACACATCAGAATGGAAGAAACATATTGCGAAGAAATAGTAGCAGCTAGTTCAATCCTGCCACCTTGGACACCCTCGGACGTTTTAATACTGAGAGGTAAAGATCCAATAGCTTCTACATAGTTGATGTTGGACCCATTAGTTCTAAGAGCATCAACCAAAGGTCCAATAGGTCTTTCCTTCATTCTGGCATTGCCAGTCAAAGTAATGCGGTCACCAAACTCAGATGTATCTACCAGAGTAGCAACAGTAGTCAAGAATCGCGAAGCAGTACCAGCATTGCCCAAGTACAGTTCCTCACTAGGAACCTCCATTTTACCTGAGTGGCCATTCACAACTATGACATCTCCTCCATCTTCCTGAGAAATATCTGCTGCATTGAGTAGTTTGATGGCATTAAGCATATGGTGCGTATCATCAGAATGGAGAAGATTTTTGATCTTGCATACACCTTGGCCCAGAGCACAAAGGACAAGTGCTCGATTGGAAATAGATTTCGATCCAGGCGGCATAATAGTGACCTCTTTGGGCGAATTCTTATAAGATCCAACCAATATGTCTTCAGAAAGAATAGTTCGAATAGTGGCATCGGGAATTACTGTAGCCTTAGGTTCATAAGTCTTACCGATCTCTGACAAAATAACCACCTTCTTCTTAGCACCATCATTCTTCTTGTCAACAGCCATAATTCGCATAAGATCATCAACCGGAGTAGCAATGTTTCTAGATCTCTTCTTGACAAGTTTGTCACCGGGAATCACCGGCAGGTTATAAGCAGCCAAGCACTTGGTAAGCCGGCCAACTGCAACTGGGCTGAGAATTCCCATGTATCTGGCAAGCTCAGCTTCCAAAATCATTCCAATTGATACGCATTCACCATGAAGAATGTAAGGTGTAAGAATGGCCTCGTAAGCATGGCCAATTGTATGTCCAAAATTTAGGATATTTCGCAGACCTCCTTCTCGTTCATCCAAAGAAACAACTTCGGCCTTGACGCGAACAGAACCACAAACAATATTATGGATAATTTCACGGATCGGCTCAAGATTTACTCGGCCCGTACTCGCATCCCGCTTTCTTATGGTATCGAAGAAGATCTTGTTGTACTGCTCCAGGCGTGTAAACTCAGGTTCGCTCCAGATAGCAGCAGTCTTGATAACTTCAGCCATTCCATTGATGAATTCTCGTTCAGGCAATGTTTCCAAGAAAGCAGTGTCGATGAAAATTCGCTTAGGTTGCCAGAAAGCTCCAATCAGATTCTTGCCAAGAGGAGTGTCAATGGCTGTCTTTCCGCCAATCGAAGAATCAACCATTGACAGTAAACTGGTGGGAATTTGGACAAACCGGACTCCTCTCATAAAAGTAGCTGCAACATATCCAATCATGTCTCCAATTACCCCTCCGCCGACTGCAAGGATAACGGTGTCTCGAGTGCATCCCTGAGAAAGCATCCAATCCTCAATGGCAGCCTTGGTAGCTCGGTTCTTGGATGATTCGCCAGGAGCAATGACATACTTTAGGAGACGAGGTTTCTCTTTGAGATCCACACAAGCAGCCTCGAATTTGTTTTCAAGGTTCTCCACGTGGTCGAATTTAGCAATATTAGTATCAGTGATCAGAACATATGTAGACGTCGGTAACTGTTCCAATATCTCCTTAACAATATGATCCTGCAGTTTGTATCCAATATGGATCGATTCCGATCCCAAGATCTTAACTTTGGTCACCGCCGACATTGTACAGGTGAATATCCAAATATGAGATCAGTCTGTGGAGTAACAAAATGTGTCATGCGTTTCGTACGGTATTTTTCAGATCTTTCTGTTTCCGTCGCCCTGACAACGGACTCAGCCGTGCGACGGCTCATCACAACCGCTACCAAAAATTTATTTATTTTTCAGTCGCTTCAGCTTCTGTAATCATGGCGAAGAAAGAACAGAAACTAGCTTTGTCCTTGAACAAGAAGGAGAATTCAGGCGATTTAGACAAAGCTGAGTCTCCTGAATCCATTCCCAAAAGCTCGTCCACTAAAAGTTCTCCTCCTACTCTTAGGGTTATTGTTGGTTCTTATGAGCATACACTCTTATGTCTTTCTCTGATTTTGTATCCTGAAGGTGAAGTTTTCACTCCTATTTTTTACTTTACTCCTCACACTTCATCGATTCGATGTTTGGCCCGATCTAGACGTTATCTTGCGTCTGGAGGAAACGATGAACATATTAGATTGTACGACTTGCAGAAGCGAAAAGAATTGGGCACTCTGATTCACCACAGCGGCAGTGTTACGCTAATCAAATTTTTCGAGTCCAAATGGCTCCTCTCAGGTGCAGGAGATGGTAAAATCTGCATTTGGAGAACTAAAGACTGGGACGTTGTGGCTGAGTTAAAGGGCCATCAGGGATCTGTCAATGATCTGTCTATCCACCCTTCGGGAAGACTCGCACTTTCTGTGGCAGAAGACAAAACTCTGAGATTGTGGAATCTGATGACTGCCAAAAAGGCATCAATTCTCAAGCTCGACCAAAAGGCATTGAAGGTTGCATGGGCACCGGATGGTGAAAATTATGTTGTAGGTTTCGACCGAAAAATTGCTATATATCGTGCAGAATCAGCCAAGCAGACCAATGAATTTGCATTCAAATCGCCATTACAACATATGGACATCTTCCAGTTCAAGGATTCCAAGGATGTTGAAAGTTCAGGGTGGTTGGTCACTTCTCACAATGACGGTAAGATCGTGTTTAGACGACTCAACGATCTTTTAGAATCGAACAAAGAAGTGGAGGAGTTTGAATTGGTTGCCCATGCTGTTCGTGTCAAGAGCTTTTCAATATTGGAAGATGCCGGTGTCACCTATCTATGCTCTGTATCCTCGGATGGAAGAACTGTCATTTGGAATCTTCACACTCGGCAAGATATTGCTGTATACAAGTCCAACGATCGTCTTAACTGCTGCTTATTGGTTCCCGATGATGTTGAGAAGTATGAGACCATTAAACGAACTCATGAAGATAAGGAAGCTCTTTCGGACTTCTCAGAAGCGGAATCAGACGTTGAAGATGTTCAGAAATCTAAGAAGAAGAAGAAGACCAAGAGAGCCAAGGTCAGTGTCGAGCTAGATTGAAAGATCCAATCAACATCCATAAAATAGATATATATTTACTTCATATATATATATATGTTATACATAATGCATTCATGACAATTGTTTGTTTGGCTAATTTGGCAGTGGGAAGCTCGCAGCATTGTTCTGCTGCGATGGAATGGCTCCCAAAAACGCTTCATTGTACAACGGGCACGATTTGTTGGTTCGAATGTGGCCAACTGCACCACAAGTGGCGCATCGTCTCGTTGTGGACTTTCCTTTACCGGTGTTTTTTCCTCGTCGTGCAATACGCCTATCTTGATTTCGCTGCTTTCGTGCAAGATTCTCCTCCAAGATCTTACGTAGACGTTTGTTTCTCTCTTCGTCATTGGTGGGCGCGATTTCATCAATTGCCATTTGCGCATCTTCAATCATATGTCGTCTCTTAACATAGGCTCGAATGACATTGGGATCCTTGACAACATCGATCTTTCTTTGTACAGTGCCATTTTCGTCTCGTGAAAACCTCGTGATTCGCAAAACCTTACTCTGCTGCATAGTTTGTCCACTGGTGTGAGAAAACAGTGACATCTCATCATCATCCTTGGAGTCTACAACAGGTAGAGTCATTGGCTCCTGCTCCTCCTCTCGATCTCTCTTGGACTCGGCCTCATCCCAAGAGTGATCAGGTACTGTCGGGTCACTAAGATTCTTTGCCTGCGCATACCAAATTCTAGCAATTTCATCATCGTATGTCTTTTGTTGAAGGGCAACATTATAGCTGTGTCCTCCAAACTTCGATTTGTCCAGCTTTTCATTGACAGACTCTCCCTGAGCCCTGAAACCACCCTTCATCGATGTTCTCAAGAAACTGTATGCAAGACCTCGTCCGGTCGGGTCTCCTTCCCCATGAAGCTGTAACATGGCCTTTCCCTGAGTGGCATTGATGAAGTTCCGCGAAATATTCCATGGTGCAAGCTGTTCTTCAATACTCATTCCATCATGATCGTCAATATCGTCATCAACTGTCTTACCATAACCAGCATCCTCCAAGTGCTGCTGTCCAACCTGCATAGCTTCAAGAAGAGCAATATCCTCCGGAGATATCATAGACCGGATCTGCTCCTCACCAGGCAAAATATCAACAGACTTGATCTTCCAATATCCTTGATCATCACCACTTCGCTGATACTCCATGAACTCTTTCAATCTTTGTCGGTTCTGCATATCATTTTGATCTGGGAAATGAGCAGAAATATCCTTAACCTGCAGGCGGTGATGCTCGTTCTTATTCAGTACACGGTATACTACCATCTTGAGACGATTCTTGCTCGCACTGGTAACTTTACGCGAATGGGGGCCAGGGATCTGAGTGACAGGGAAAGTTTGTCCAACCACAAATATTTGAGGAATTGATCTCAGATAGTATTTAGTTCCCTGTCCACCACCAGTATCCCTCACCATTAAGAAGTCAGTTGAACTGGCCCTGTGTTGAAACACTGGTGCTCGAATCATCTGATTATACAAGGTAGGGACGACATTTCCTGCCTCTACAAAACCAAAATTCCAAAATGCACTTCTATCTTGAACACCAAGAACATGAGTTTCACCAATTGGTAGTTTGGGTCGAGAAGTATCCTCGTCTGTCTTCTTTCGGTAGTAATTGATCAGCTTGCTTCCCATACCGAAGTTGGACAGTACCAGTGGAAATTCTTCAGAATACTCCAGCATTACAAAAGGTGCAGAATCGCCCAGAGTCATATCAGTAGTCTTGGAGAGTAGTTGAGTAATTGGGCGGTTCTTATCTCTCTTCTTCTTTCGCTGCTTGATTTTGGAGAATTGTATGGTTATGTTTGGCTTGACTGTAAACGAAGGACGATGGAATGACCGCAGCTGTGTTTTGGACAGTTTGACCTTGTAGTGAGGAGATTGCAGTCGCAATGCAACCATAGAATGATCAATACTAAGGTTACCAATTGTAGCTCGAACCTTGGATCTGTAATTATCCTTCAACATATCGTAGGCACGGTCGTTAGAAATATTATACCGCATTTGCAGTTGTCTCTCAGACGTAGGAATCATGCTCTTCCGCAGCTGACCTCGCGATCTTGCACGGACTACTGTATCCTTAACAAACAATAAGTTAGGGTCATTGTAGTCCAGATGAGCTTTCTTGGAGACAGTGTCGAGGCTACCTTCAAGGATAGCCTCTTCAATGTTATCATCATATACTCCGTGACTCTCATCGAAAAATCTTTTCACACCAAGCAATTCTCGGCCATCTTTAGCTATTTTGGAAGACAGTTCCGTGTTTGATTTTGTCTTTCTGGTTCCATTCGCAAATTCCTCTGCTTCGTCAGACAATCCATCAATATCCCAGTCTGCCGCAGCAACGACAATCTCGGTACTAACAGTATCACCAGTATCTTTTTCCTCGTGTGATGACTTGGGTTTGTTTAAGGCTTGAGACAAAGAGTCCTTGCCAATATAAATAACGTTTGAGACATGTTTTGGTGCCTCCACACTGGTCACAAAGTAGTTTTTTAGATCGGTTTCCACGTCAAGACCAATTCTGGTGGGGATGCATTGTCTAATCACTTTTGGTCGCGGAAGAATGAGATTAGTAGGTTTGGGTCCAAATAACGAGTTGAGCTTTAGAACCGAGCCTGGCGCAAAGTCTGGGAAGTATATCTTGAGCAACTCCTCTTCCGATGGTTGAGGTTGTACATCTTCCAGAAGATCCACCTGTTGGTCATCTAATAGACTTGAGCCCTGAGCAAGAATATCCGCCAGATCGCCACCATTCTCGCCATCATTTTCATCGTCAAGACTAATAGAGATGTCTCCGTTTCCTTCTAGTTCTCGCAACCAGTCATGATTTTCACTATCCCTAGAAAGCTTTTGTATTTCATCATCATCATCCGAAAGGAAATGATTTCGCTGGTTGGTGGACCGAGGTTCCTCTTCTTCCGGTAACTCGTCGTCGGCCAATTCGTCTTCATCTTCGAAATCAATCGCGTCGTTCGCATGTTGGATAGAGTCTTGTCCCCCAATATCGGTCGGAATGATATTAGACAAGCCACCACTAAGGGCGCCGCTCATGATCTTACTCCAGTCTTCATCCTCTCGAGAATCCGCATCAGCAGCGGGCATGGTGTTGAAGTCGACAGCCGCTGGCAAATACTCTGTATAATTCGGAGAGAGTTACAAGAGAAGGTTGGGTTTGGAGATGGAATCCAAAGCCGGGTAACTCGCTCACACATTTACGATTTAGTTCATCTATACAAGCATGGCAACAACACCTTCTACTGACAAACGATATAGAAGCAACATATTCAATTGATCCTACAAGAACACAAGCATAGAACCAATGTCAGAATCAGCAGAACCCAAGACTGTATTGTTGCATTCAGAAGATAAAGTGAAAACCACGCTGGCATCTTTGGAAGACGACGATGAATTCGAAGATTTCCCTGTCGAAGGTACGTACGAGGACCGCAGTTGATGATACTATTATAATTAATTAACTTTTAAGATTGGACTGAGGCCGAATCAGGTGCTGCTATAGCATCAAAGGAGCAGTTGTGGGAAGTTCAATGGGACGACGACGATGCAGAGGATCATTTTGCCTCTCAATTACGGTGAGTTTCGAACGATGTGTGCAGTGTAGCTCGTATTACACATATAGATGGGCGTTTCATACTAACAAATATAGGGAAGAGCTCAAGAAGAAGGGATCTTCGTAATATTATTGGCAAAACTTTGTAATTATTAAATTTATACTATTTGTTATTTTTATTTTTTTAGGCAGTTCAAGTGGATAACGTATGGTCTGGTGCTGGTGAAATGTCTCCTTCCTGAGTATCTGTAGCTAGTTGCTTTCATATCGTGAGCTCGGATGAAATTTGACGTCTGCACTGAACAACCTAACCTACTCACGAAAAAATTTGAAATCCTGCACTTCAACTAGGATTCCAGGAGACCTGACAAACACTAAACCACCCAAACTACTGCATTTTATGTTAAATCAGAAAAATTCATAGTTTATTTCGACAAATTTTTCACCCTCAACTCCTAGTCCCATTTTTTGTATATAGATCTGGATCTAGATCATGACCCTCAAGCACGCTCCTTCACCCTCGGCAGATCCTGAGAATTCAGCTCCACCGCATACAATTCCACCACCGACTATCCCAATAACTGGAGCAGGTATTATGGCTGCTAGTGTTGGTAACGGGACTGCAGGTGCTAATCAAGTGGTCTCTGTTCAGGAACAACAGCAAGCCCTAGACCTGGCTTCCTATGTCTACAATGCCGGGTTTGTTCATGCTGCATGGGCCGATACATTTCTGAATGTGTCTCCTCACGCTCCTCTTCGTCTGCATGCACTTTTTGCCTCGAGATCACCCTTACTTTATCGGTACCTGAGCAGCTACTCTTCTCAGGGCCAAGGACCCCCTTACCATATCAACATTACCTGTGATGATCCTCATTTGACCCATGCGTCTCTTTCAATGGCAATAGCTATGATATATGGTCACAGTGTTGATTTAAGGACTTGTGACCTTAGCTTGGCCAAGGGTCTTCTGGCTGCTGGCTCTCTACTGGGTCTGGAACATGTCTCTGCAGCCGGATACAGTGTCATTTTGAACTCCTTGTCTAAAGAAACCATATTGGAAATTTTGGGGTTTGCTCTTAGTCCTCAGCGGCCTTCGCCTACTGCCATTGCCACTCCTAGCATACCTGCTCATGAGGAATTAACATGTGAGCATCTAGGTCCATACCCTCCTACCACCGAACCCTTGATTGGGATAATCATTGATTTTATTTTCGGCAACTTTGTGGTTTCCAAGCCGCTAGATGGCGTTTTTGAGGCCCTGCTGCTAATGCTCCCCTTCAGCATCTACAAGACCATATGTGAAAGTGATAAACTTGTTGTGAGAACTGCCATGGAACGACACAATTTTGCAAGAGAGGTCACTGGTCTTAGAGAGCAGCAGAGAAAGTTGTCTGCAAGTCCTTCTGGGCTTGAGGAAAATGTTGTATTGGCATTTGGTGGTGGTAAGCATGGTATTGAGATTATTCAAAAGCCCCTAGGCAAAAAGAAGACGTTATGGAAAGCGGGGCAATAACTTGAATCTGTAAATATCGAACTTCAGTAAATAGTGTAATGTAACAATATATTCATAATATTACGAAAAGATGCCATTCTGCGGTGTATTTTGATAATTGAATGCATATACTAAGTGCCGATATCAATGGTTAGGAAAAAAATGTGCCCGACGATACCAAGTCCGGTAGTCCGATGAACTAGATAAATAAATGCCCAATAAACAAATGCTTAATAAATAAATGCTAAAATTACAGACTATCATCTTCTCTTTTCTAGCTTTTGCTTCAAGTCCTTTGCTGGAAGAATAACACCACCAGTGGATTTTCCACAAATGTAACAGCCCGGTTTCTTCCTGTATTCTTTCAAGAAGCACCCTTCACAGAAATAATGCTTGCACGGTGTTACTATCGGAGACTTGTAGTCATCCTTGCAGATCACGCATTTGAAAGGAATATCAGGGATGTCTTTCGCAGCTTTAGTGTCGTCAGTAAGAGCACCGGTAGACCTGCCCACCTGAGCCTTTTCCCAGTCCTTCTCTATGGCCCAGCCAGCTTTATAGTCTTCTCTGCTATGCAAAAACTTACAGGAATCTCCATATCCACAGTAACCGGTCTGTTTGTAGTCCTTGCACACATCTGGCTGATAGTCAATCATCGTAGTAGATCGAACATTTGTAGCAGCTTTCATGGGGCCAAACTTCTTTTGCACGGTTTCCTTATCTGAGTCAATATATTTCTTGTATCCGCTCTCTCCTTTATAGATTCCATCTTGGTCTTCTTTTGTAGCAGAGACGAACTTGTCCCGTTCAGACTGTCTCTTCATCTCCTCTTCACGTTCAATCTTGTAAAACACATTTTCCTTCGTAGCATCATTCACAATTTCCTTATTGTTTTCTTCTATCTTGTAGTTCACCAGACCGATATCGGCCTTTCTCTCTCCTGCTTTATTACTTGCAATGGAGTTTCCCGTTATGATCTTTGCTCGCTTGAAAACTGGCACGGCTGAGATTTCTTCATGTTCATCACTGTGATCAGAAGCATCGGAGGCATCGGACTCAACATATGTAGAATGATTCTTAAAAACATCCGGAGTCTTCTTCCTCAGATTCGAACTAGCTCCACTGGCCGCAGCTCGTTTCTTGAATAGAACAGGCATCTATTTTTTTTATCCAGTTCTCACTACTGTGTGTTATATGATAATGTCTTAGTGATGACTACAACATCAGGTTTTGTTCCATGGTGAACTTTTGAAATCCAAAATTCCATGTTAGAAATGGTTTACCCTCCCTTCGCCACAGTGAGATCAAATCTGATTCTCCAACAACACCACTACCATCAGTCTCGACACCTAACGATTAAACTACCACAATGTCGACTCTTGAAGATCTTGAAGCATTGGAGCATAATGGCGGAGATAGCAGTCAGGAGGTGAAGATGAAGGATGCTGCTGCCGAAGAAGAAGATGGTTTGGACGAAGAAATCCTGAATGCGTCTACCGCTGACATTACCAATCGACGTAAGCTGCTTGATAACGACATCAAGGTGATGCGATCTGAATTCCAGCGTCTTTCGCACGAGAAAAATACAATGAGTGATAAGATCCGCGACAATGAGGAGAAAATTGAAAATAACAAACAATTGCCTTACTTGGTGGGCAATGTCGTCGAGCTGTTGGACATGGAAGCTGAGGCTACTGACGAAGGGGCAAATGTCGATCTGGATGCTACGCGAATCGGCAAATCGGCCGTGGTCAAGACTTCCACTCGACAGACGGTGTTTCTGCCGCTAATTGGCCTGGTGGATCCCGAAACCCTGAAGCCTGGTGACTTGATTGGTGTAAATAAGGACTCGTACTTGATTCTCGATACCCTCCCAGCGGAATATGACTCTCGAGTCAAGGCCATGGAGGTCGATGAAAAACCCACCGAGACTTATTCTGATATTGGTGGTTTGGACAAGCAGATTGAAGAGTTGGACGAGGCTGTTGTTTCTCCCATGAAGCAGGCCGAGAAATTCAAGTCCATGGGTATCAAGCCTCCTAAGGGTGCCCTCATGTATGGTCCTCCTGGTACTGGTAAGACTCTTCTGGCTAGAGCTTGTGCAGCCCAAACTAATGCTACGTTTTTGAAACTGGCAGCTCCTCAGCTTGTTCAGATGTTTATTGGTGATGGTGCAAAGCTGGTTCGTGATGCATTTGCTCTGGCAAAGGAAAAGGCTCCTACCATCATATTCATCGATGAGTTGGATGCCATAGGAACCAAGCGTTTTGACTCAGATAAGAGTGGTGATAGAGAAGTGCAAAGAACAATGTTGGAACTGCTTAATCAGTTGGATGGTTTTGGTTCAGATGATAGAGTGAAAGTTTTGGCTGCAACCAATCGAGTAGATGTCTTGGATCCCGCTCTTCTTCGATCTGGCCGATTGGACAGAAAGATTGAATTTCCTCTTCCCACCGAGGAATCGCGAGCCAGCATTCTTCAAATCCATTCGCGGCAAATGACAGTGGATGATTCGATAAACTGGCAAGAACTGGCCAGATCCACCGACGAGTTCAACGGAGCTCAGCTCAAGGCTGTTTGCGTTGAAGCCGGCATGATAGCATTGAGAACTGGAAAGTCCAAAATCTCCCACGAAGATTTTGTTGAAGCCATCAGCGAAGTCCAGGCACGTAAATCGAAATCTGTCTCGTTCTATGCCTAATTATTGATAATGTAGTTTGTACTTTATAGTGACGAATCTGCGCAGATTGAATAAATTATTAAAAAATACTTGACTTACATTTTTGTACATGAGTTCCAGAGCATCCCCTCTAATCCCAGTAGTGTATAACACCATCTAAGCCAGCTGTTGCAACCTTGCTCGTCTCTTGAGGATGAGCTTCTACACATAAAACGGCCTTCGTATGGGCCTTGAATTTGCTCTTCAGAGCGCCGGTCTTCCAATCCCAAAAAAAGGCACCACCTGTACTATCACCACTCATAAGATATTTACCATCGGGAGAGAAGTCCAAGCCGATTGCATATCCTGCACATTGCAGGCCGGTAAACTCTTTCTTACGATTGGGACGAAATCGGTCTTTTGCTCCAAATACCAGAAGCCGATTGTCCATGCTTTCAGCGACAACATATTTACCAGAGGGATGCAGACGCACCGCAGGCATTGAATGCTGATTTGGATCTGCAATAAACTTAATAGGAGCATTAATACCCCAATCCCAGATTCGAATAGTTTTGTCATCAGAAGTACTCATGAATCGATAATTGCTATCCACAAAAGTGATAGTATTTACCGGCCCTAGATGATGGTCGTATTCCTGTACCACTTCTCTGGTTCGAATGTCAAATTGAAGAATCTTTTTATTCGACATACCTGCGAGAAACTCGCCCTGTTTATCTTCGAGAGGGTTGAACCTGACAGTATTAGGGATGGCATTATTTCCTGAAAATCGTGATAAGCATTTGCCGGTCTCGGTGTCCCACAGCTTGATGGTTCTATCGAACGAGCAGCTTAAAAATTGCTTTCCGTCGTTTGAAAAATCGACATCTTTGACGGCTCTGGAATGGCCGCTATAAACCCTCAGTAATTCCCGATTCTTATATACACTCCAAAGCTTGATTTTTGAGTCATTTCCACAAGAAAGAAGAACATGACCGGCCTTGGGGAAAAATCGTAGACGAGTAGTACCTCCAACATGACCGTCCCAAGAATGAATTTTCTTCTTAGGAATAAAGCATTCTCTACTACCAGGGTCGGTAAGTAAATTAATGTCTAGATCTTGAGGAATATGCATATATGTTCGTCCCAGATAGTCGTATTCCTCGCTACCAACAAATTCTGAGCTTTCAATATCGTTCAGATCCTTTGGAGGTGTTTCCTTTTCGTCTGTATGTTCAACATCCTCTTCCACCTCTTCCACCGACTCTTCTCGATACTCATCCTCGCTAGAAGAATCGTCATTTTTATATTCAGCCCAGGGTCCCTTATAGGTGTTGTCGCCTTCAAGTACCGAAGGGTTACCTTTAGAAGATCGCTTTGCCTTCCTCGTTCGCTCTGTATCGAAACCATCGGACTTGGAGTCAAACACACGTTTCTGCTGCTTGAATACAGCACTACTAAAAGCTTCTTCTTGAGCATATCCAGTTATGATATTTCTTTTGGGGACCGATGCAATCTGAGGCTTAGTTAAGTCCATTGAGCGGGTAGAAGCCAAAACTATGGATGAACCATTGTTTATCTGAACATCGACTTCTGGAGCAGCTTTAAGTAGGATACTAGAAATTTCTTTATTAGCTGTACCTTCATCCTCGCTGCTGGAATCATACGCTACCAGAGGCATGTTCTTTGATGTGAGGTTCACAATGGAGAAAGACTGTTGTATGTGGAAGAGGAACGGCTGAACATTTTCAAAATAAATTTTGGATTTGAACAAAATAGTTGAAAACTTCAACAAGCATCAAACTGCTCTTAGAGATACATCAAGAACAATGGTAAAAGACAAAGGCACGAAAAAGAGACGACCTGAGGAAGTAGAAGGGGATGATTCTATTGTTAGCAATATAGATGTGAATGGAGACGGAGATAAAGAAGAGGAATCTAGTTCAGATGAGGAAGACCAGATTGTCAATGTTGATTTCGACTACTTTGATCCAAAGGAATTGGATTTCCAGGCGTTGAAGAACCTTCTTCGACAGCTGTTCGATGTGGACAATATCAATTTCGATCTATCGTATTTTGCCGATAAAATAATAGACCAGGCTCAAATCGGGTCGACGATCAAGACCGACGGCCCTGATAGCGACCCGTTTGCTATTCTCAGCATTTTGGATGTCAGCGAGAATAAGGTGAGATGATTCGACTATAAATTGAATTGAATTCAATTCAATCCAATCCAATTTTGCCAACATGGCTAACTACAGAATGATCCTGCTGTGAAATCATTGCTCGAATACTTTACACTGAAGACTCAAGGATCCCCGGAATTCAACCGAAAACTACGACAGATTCTTGCACCTAATAGCACGTCGAAAATTGGTGTACTGTTCTGCGAAAGACTGATAAACATGCCTGTAGAGGTCATTCCTCCTATGTACAAGATGCTGGTGGATGAGCTACAGAAGGTGAGTGGTGAAACTTTCCTAATGAACAGCAAAAACTTAACTAACATACAGGACGGATCTTTAAAATACGATTACCTGTTGCTTCCATCTAAGGCATACTTTGAAGAAGAGTCTCAGCTTGACCAGGAAGAAACAAGGCCCAACAAGAAGAACAAAAAGGTGAGTTTTCTTGTAAACCCCCGCCGCACTCCCCACATCCATCAATCGCTATCGTTGCTAACTAATTGCAGATTGCCAAGGAAGAATACTTGTTCCACGTTGAGGACGAACTTTTACACAAACATTCTCTCTATCATACGTCGTATGAATTCAGTAACAAGTCTCAAGATGCCGATTCCAAGCGGGCGTTCCAAGATTACGGCATTTTCCCCCATGGTCATGTCATGTTGTTGAAAGGAGACGGCCAGACTCTTGCAGACATTGCCGAGGACCTGACCACCCAGTTTCCTATATTTTAAGCACTCGTCAAGTTAATACGTTTATCTAGATATATATATTCAGGTTGCAATTATAACGAGAAAAAAATTTAAAATTATATTTGCGGTTTTTTTTGGCGTACAAAACTCTATGGATGTCTCTCTGATAAGCTCTGGTTTTCCTCCCTTCAATTCTCCACCATCCAACTCTTCTACAGGGGTTTTCCAGGTTTTTGCCTTCTTTCTTCCCACTTTCGCCTACAGCTTAATACTTCGCTAGAACCGAACTACGCCACATCACTCCACGCCACGCCCATGGCAGCAGTTGAGTCCAACTTAGCAATGTCTACTCTTTCCAAAGCAAGCCCCAGTGATTCTGCTGGGGCTTCCGAGAAGACTCCAACCAGTTCCGCGCAACCCACATATGCTTCCTTCACCCCAGGTCCAATGAGCCTACCCCAGCATACCTCTCCACTTCTCAGTTCTACCCCAGCAACTGTCACCAAAGCATTGAGTCAGGCATACCCTTTCATTCTCGCTACTGATTATATACTAGGACTATTGACATGGACCAGTGATGATAGCTGGAAATCGTTTCTTTTAGTTGCTATTTGGTCTGCGGCAGTACTTTACTTTGAGGTTCTGGCACTTTATCTGGGCCATTTCGTAGCAGTTGCTATTGTTGCTGGATATGTCTGGTTTACAAAGATTATTGAAAAACGTCAGACCGAACAATCCTCCCTCGATGCAATTGTTCATACTCTCAACAATGCCACCATTCGACTCAATGTGTTTTTACTCCCGTTATCAGGTCTTGCCTTGACTTCTCATGAAATCACTAGATTTCTCTTCACCACCCTCTTCATGTCTCCTATATATATTATCATCAGTCTGTTGGTTCTCAGTCCCCGGTCTTTACTGCTTGGTGCTGGTTTGCTGGTTCTTACCTACCACTCGGCATGGGCAAGAGTAACCCGTGCCGTGCTGTGGAGATCAAGAACTGTCAAGCTCATCACTTTTTACATGACTGGTCTTGACTTTTCCGGCATTAGGAAGAAGAATCTTTCCGACGCTCAAACTCTTCGAATGAACAAGTTGGGTATTCAGTCCAAGGAAGGAAAACCTGTTCGGTTCACCTATGTTCTCTACGAAAATCAGCGTAAATGGCTTGCTATCGGGTGGACTTCTAACCTGCTGGCTTACGAGAGAACGCCTTGGACAGATGAATTCTTAAATGAAGCATATGCTCCGGATGCTTTCAAGCTTCCTGATGCTGACGGTACCGGCATGCAATGGAGGTGGGTAGACACTACATGGAAACTGGACCTTACAAATGATGGAGCTCTTGTCATAAGTGGATCCAAGTCCAAATCTACTCCCGATCCTGAAATCCATGATGGATACATTTATTATGATAACACTTGGAAGTCGCCGTCCTCAGAAGACTCGTACGCAAAATACACCAGGCGAAGACGATGGATTCGAACTGCTGAACTGGTCAATGCCCATCAGCAACTTAATAAAAGTAGCCCGTCGGCGGCCCCTTCCTTTGCGACCATTCCGGAGTCCACTGCCTTAGAAGAGACCGACTCTGCTGAAGGGTCTACAGCTTTGCATGCTGAAAGTAATTCCGATGTAAAGCAAAGAAAAGTGCTCAGATTCGACAACTGAATGTGCCAAGTTTAATGATATATATTGCCCCGTTATGATTATATAGTATTTAGTTCTAATGCATAAATATGTGGATTTGTTTCGCTGCTGGTAGAGCTGAATGGTTCGCATTCGCTGATCTAAAAATGACTCCAAGGATCTACTGCAATAATCTGCCCGTATTTTTTTTCAGCTGTATGATATTCTGTCCAGGAATAGCCTTTGCGGTCAAGGTAATCCTTTACAGATTTTGACAGCTTATCTTCCGTGATCCGATCTTTATTGAAGTATCTTCCATGACCGGATATGATATATACGGCTCGTGGCAGTTGATCTTCTTCTTTTTCAACCTGGTGCAACATTTTATGAAGATGACGCCCCACTTCCTCTAGATCGAGACCATGCAAATCAAGGTAGATTTCACTTCCGCGTATTTTCCTTTGATCAAACAGCAAATCTGCTGCCTCTTCATATTCAAATATCATATTGTCGTTATGGTCCTGGCCCTTTTTGCTAAGTAACTTGGCCGTGCCTGCCGCATTGTTGCGCCAGCTATCTGCTGCCAATTGAAGGCACTTGTTTCGAAGCTCTGCATGGCGCGCCGCCGAATTCCTAAAAGAAATGTACTTTCTGTTGTTCTCATAATCCGAGTTTTCCCATGGGATTTTCTGGGGTCTGGTAAGAGTGACTCTCTTTCGCGTGAGAGAAGATGCAAGTTTCGGTAGGACTGTAGGTATTTTAGATGAGTCTGTCTTCATGGCAACAAAAGATCCTGGAGTGAAATTTGCCGAGTTAAAATTCCATTTACGAGACTGATCGCTCGTCGACTGAGTTTTAGAAAGAGCTGGCCATGATGGGTTATTTGCTGTCGTTATTTTCTTCTTAGTCTTGCGGTTCTTGGCCGACGCACCTAAAACTGGAAAATCATCTTCACTCGTGAGCTTAATATTTCGAGCCGGTAAAACTGGTTCTTCCGACACTTTCCACTTGTCCAGAACACTAGGGGGTATTTCATGCAGAAAAGCACAATCGTCCCCTGCAAGACATGAGCCCTGTAGCCAGAATTTGCATATCCTAGAAGACAAATCGTGGCTATACTTACAATCGGCTCTCAAGCATTCTCCAGATTGTACAAAATATTTACAGAGAATTCTCTCTCGCTCATCATGTTCGTTTTCATCAATGTCATTAGTTTCGTTCAATTGGTTGCCATTGTGCTCAACTTCAATAGAAGGCCCGCCATATTCCCTACCAACCATTAGTTGTTCTAGTACTAATTGAATATCAAACCCACTCTTTTCTAGAGCATTCTGTATATCTTCGTCAAGATTTTTTTCACCTAAAATGCTCCTGAGAATATTGAATGGAGACATCTTGTCGGGCCCCTGATCCTCGGGAGAACCCCAATCTTCATATAAAAAGCTTCTAGAATTATTACCATTTTTCGTAATATTTTTGTCCCTGTTGACAATGTCGGACTTCGTTATTAGTGGTTTAGGCAGAACAAGCTTGTCAGGATCAGAAACAGGCACCCAGTTTATCATATCATTCAGAGAACTATTATCAACAAAACCTGCTGTAACCATCTTCTTGGCTCGACTAGACTGACCACCTTCTCTATGCCGCCATAATATGTCTAGTACCAGTCGTTCAAGATCAACATTCACTGTAGATCCATGGGCTCGTTGAACTAAAGCTTCGACTTGCTCAATTTTGAGCTCTTCCAGAACATCTTTCTGATCCAAAATCCCATTGCATTTCTCCTGCAACTCATCATCCATATTTTCTCAAGTCATGTAGAGACGTTGTATTCAGTTTATACTAAATAGTGAGATTATTTCCTCCCTGATACTTCTCTAGGTTTAAAGTGTGAATATAAATGTTCATCCGGGTAACCTCTACACAAGACAGGCTGTGTTAAAATTCTCCCCTACAACATACTGTAGTTTCCACAGAAACACCGGGCAGCTGTTCAATCGGTCTGTAATCTATCGGCTCTTTGGATTTGTTATTCATCTAATAGCCTTCACAGAGAGAAACAAAGCCTTTTGGAGTTCTCTGGGTTGACGTCGCATGGAGATGGCATCTGTAAGTGGGTTTTGCCTGCGTTTTGCGCGCCTGCGGAATTGCACACCTAACAGCAGTTGATGTTGACTAACTCAAATAGCCCAAGAACATGAGCCAGCTTAGAGCTGAGCAGACTGAGAAACGACAACAACAAGCGAGGTTGGTAGATCAAGTATTGTGCACGGGGAAAATTTGAGTACTAATATCAGTGATATTCTTAAAAGTCGCAAGAGAAAGCTGTCTGATCTTTATTATTTATCTCTATACCCGAATTATCCCATTTCTAAGGACCAGATTGACGAAAATGAACCTGGATTAGTGGTTTTCCTCGAGAAAAATGATCTCGAAAGGTGCGTATAATTAGTGCTCTCTTGGTTTGCTAATGTGTTTTCTTTCTAACCTTGCAGTGGACGGGCATTTAATGATTCTCTACTTCCCATTCGCGTCACTGTGCCGGTGGTGAAGAAGTCC
The DNA here is from genome assembly GCA_030705125.1 of Zygoascus bituminiphila. Taxonomy (NCBI): domain Eukaryota; kingdom Fungi; phylum Ascomycota; class Dipodascomycetes; order Dipodascales; family Trichomonascaceae; genus Zygoascus; species Zygoascus bituminiphila. The sequence goes on along the minus strand of JANIWT010000023.1, from coordinate 81,214 downwards.
CGCTCAGAATCCTTGAAAGATGAACTGATACCAAATGACTTGGCCAAAGATATCAAAGTTCCTGTTAGAGAATCCTCTGCTCCGGTACAGGGATCAAACTCTGCGGTACCTCCATCGTCGTTGATACCACGACCCACCGAATCTATGATACCATTGAAAATAACGAACAAGACAAGAGCTGCATCAACTACAACGAGCACTTCTCCTGAAAAATCGCCTCAACCAACTGCATCATTAATAAAATTCCGCGAAAACGCCTCGAAAATGAGAGTAAACGATTCTGCCTCGTCCAAAATCCCATACAAAACTAACCCCCGATCATTCTTGTTCCCCGATAACAAAAACTCGGAACTCATGCTTTTCGTGGTGCCAGATCGTCTTCCGGAGCCTCCTCAGTCACGGAGACCTCTTGCTGAACTGTATTATACTACCCAGACATTACCTCTTTCCAAACTAGTTCCAGCAGCGCATAAAACTCTGTCTACCGATAACTACCAACTATCTCTTCTTGAGGGGAAACTAGCTGTGGTACATGCTCGAATTGAGGAGCTCAAAAGAGCTGAAAAATGGAGTTTACGGCAGCAGCAGAAGCCTAAGAGTCCTTATCGGCCCAAGACCCACTGGGATCATCTGCTAGATGAGGCCAAATGGTTACAGTTGGATTTCAAGGAAGAAAGGAAACTGAAAATCGCCATCTGCTACGAATTGGCTAATGCTGTTGAAAGTTACTGGAGATTAGGAAAGGATGCTTGTTGTGTTAAGTATAAGAGAAAGCATGTTCCTGTGGTGGAACCTACTGTTGAAGTAGAAATGACCGATGACTCCACTGAGGCCTCGGAGTCGAAATCTGATAAGGAGATATCGGAAAATACTGAAAAATCTGTGCATGATGACAATAAGTCTGAAGAATCAGAGCCCGAGGTTGTGGATCCGCAACAAACAGACCCTCGAGATAACTTAGAATCGTCATCTAAACCTGAGGAAAAGATATCTGAAGAAGAATCAGAGGTCCAGAATGAAGAAAAGGAGAACAAAAAGGAGAACAAAAAGGATAACAAAAAGGAGAAAGGTGAAGAGTCTCAAGCTCTTACGTTTATCAATCCATCAGATGTCATGAAGGAAGACAACAAAACTTATTACTCACCTCTTGCATCTCTTGTACCTCTTCAAGTATCTGATGATGTGTGGGACTCGTTCAATTTTGATGCACCGTTTAAAACTCGAACGAATATGGATCAACTCAATAGTTTATCCAAGGATCTGTTTTCCATGCTCCCTCAACTTGCAACATTCAGTCCCGGTACTCCCTATATCAATGAATTTGATAGCTTGTCACTAACTTCGGTGACCAAGTTTCTTTCTGCACCCGATTTAGGACGAAGTTGGCAGAGACTAGTGTTGGATTTGCTACCAAAAGAAGGGAATAATGTACCGAGTCTGTCAGATCCCAAGTCAGAGACCAAAAAGTCAGCTCTGTTCGGTGAGGGTCTACGTAAGTATATTTTTATTAAGGCTCCTCAACCTCCAAATCTGAAGTATTTGGAATTCCGAACTCCGACCATTTGGCTACCTCAGGACGATAGTAAGCTACTAAAACTGGTAAAAGAGTTTTCCTATAATTGGGACGTTGTTTCCATGCACATGCTACCCAAGCCGACCTATGGATATACCTCTAATATCGAGCGAAGAACACCGTGGCAATGCTTTGAGCGATGGCACCAGCTGAACCCAAACTTCGCTCTGACGGATCTCAAGGGCTCGTATTCACAACAAGCACAAATCTGGCTGGAAGCTTCAGTCAAGGCACAGGCTATTACTAAGAGGAGAATCTCCCCTCTAGGCGTTGGTCCTGAGTCTATTCAGCGTGGTAACCGACGGTTACGATGGGCAAGCATGTTCGATGCTATTAGAAAGAGTATGCGAAAGAGAGAAAATGCTCCAAAACCAAACAACTCTGTTCAGCGCAAGTCTCAATTGGCAGATGGAGCTAAGATGAATGTTCCAACTCCAAATGAGCTGTCCAAAATGAAGTTTGAGCGAGATAAGAGTATTGCCGAAGCTTATGCTCAACAGCAGAAGAGTGCACAACTGGCTCTTAATGCTTCTCAAGGTAGAGCAAGCAATGGGGCTGCTCGTCCCGTCACAGCAAACGGTGCTGGAGCGGCAAATGTAGATTCTGGCTTCCCAGCCAGAGGTTCCTCGGCTGTTGCGAACAACAATGGTGGAAAGCCTGTTAATCCAACTGCAGCAGCAAATGGGCTGACTACTGACGGTACTGTCAATGGCGGTCAACAACAGGGCGGTCAACCAGGTGGTAATGCTAGGGGAACTCAGGAACAGATTGAACATATGATGAGACTAGAAAAGCACAGACAGCTACTTCGTCAGCAAGCGGCAGCAGCTGCCGCTGCTGCTTCTGTTGGAAACGCAGGTGGTGGAGTTGTTGCCGGCAGTGGTGCTGGTGGTGCGGGTGGTTCTCAAAATGCAAGAATGGGCACTTCTCCTGCTCTTAGTAGTGCTAGTTTATCTTCAGTACCATCTCGATCTGCCACTCCAGATGGAACGAGCAATTCACGACAACAGGCGACAATTGCTCAGGTCCTGACGATTTTGCAGCAGTCACTTGGTGGAGTTGGCAACAGTCAGCATTTGGTCACTCTGGCTAGTCAGATCCATTCTCAGCATCCAAACATGCCGGCAGAACAAATTGCAAAGCTTGCACATGCGCAAATCCAAAGATATGTTGTTCAACTCCAACAGAAACAACAACAAGGTAATGCTGGAGTTGCAGCTGGATCTGGCGGCCAAATTCGAAGCCCGGCAGGGACATCTAATGCTAATAGTGGAGGAATTCCAGTCAATATGGGGATTCCTCAGGCTCAAGCACAAGCTATGCTGCAGAGAAGAGGCGGAGCTGCACCTCACCTGACTCCTCAGCAGCAGCATCAGCAAATCATGGCGCAAGTCATGAGGGCTCAGCAGCAACAGCAGCAGCAGGTTCTTCAGCAGCAGCAGCAATCTTCTCAGTCTACGGGACGGGTTTCTTCTTCGCCTCCATCCTCTGCTACATCTTTGCATTTTCCTCCGCCTTGATGCATATGGAATACTTATATAAGATTATATGGATATAATGTGTAGGGTATTATTTGTACGCATTAAGCATTTATCACTACTAGATACGATATAATAGTAATTCCTATCATTTTTAAGAACTCATCATAACTCATGCTCTATGCGCCAAAAGTCAAAACTCGATAATTTACTCAATTTAAATGCAATCGCCCTACAAGTTAGGTATCGAGTCAACAGTACCATCCTCTTCTATCTTGTTGGTGCCAAGCACGTAATCAACCTTCCATCTGAACTTGAGCTTGTTGAAAGAAGTACTAGATGGAGAAGGATTTGTCACATGAACAATCTGTGTAACGCCTCTCTTGGCTCCAGCAGCGATCTGGCTGCCCGATTGAGGTTCCATTTTGAGCTGGAACGTTTTGGGAACAGCGAATTTGAAATTAATATCCCTAATAGCCTGGATAGGTGAGTTATTGGAAAAGAATACCTCAACCTTGATTGTGTTGGCATTTTCATGAGAAATTTCACCAGCGATATTCAAACTGGAATTTAAAAGTTCAACTTTAGTCTTGGGGCCAGGAGATGGAGCTGACGAAACAGGTGTGGATCCAAAATTCCACTCAGTATCATTGAACAAGGATTGGCTAGAGTTGGGTGTTGCAGCCGGCTTTATAAAACTAGTAAAGCTGTCATTATTGTTGTTGTTTGAAGGGGAAAGAGGGGAGTGAGAAAGAGTAGAATGTGACAGAGCTTCAAGAGCCGAATAATCAGCAGTTTTGGTAGTGGTGTTATTCACTGGAGAAACAGTGTTAGACCGAGAAGCATCAACAGTAGGGGAGGACGACAGAATTGGTGAATTCAGGGAGATGCTTCCACCAATGCCAAACCCAGGAATGGTCGATGGCGTAGGGCCGAATGACAGGCCATCCAGCGAGCCTAGAAGATCATCTGTAGTGGTGTTTGGTTGACCTGAAGAATCCGAAGCTACAGCCGCTGAAGTGTCATCACCATCGTCATCGATATCAATAAGAGATTGAGTAATAGCAGCCTTTGAAGATGTATCTGTTTTCTTTCTGTGCTCCGTTCCTGGTACTGCCACAACACTGATCTGTTTGGCTTCTTCAAACTTACTACTTTTCACAAGGTCATACTTCTCAATCAATGCACTAACAAAATCATTGAGAGCCAACAACTTAACCAACGCCTCTTCATCCTGTTCACCTTCCTCATCAATCATTCTCTTGATTTTGGGCCTGGCATTTTTGAGAGCATCGACAATCTCGGCAAATACGTCATCAGTTTCAGCCAATCCAGTATTGGGGTCAATATTATTGAGCATTTCTTCCAGAATTTCACCCTTTCTTCTAACCTTGTCCAGATCCTTGGCAGCTTTGGCCCGGTAATCCGTCTGAGACTCACGAAAGCCTGCCATGATAGACATGAGATGGTTAGCTTCCTGCAAATCGGCAGGAGTAGCCCGCCTCAGTAGCTCCTCCAATTTTGCTGATTGAGCATCTCTTTCTTCATCCTCCAGTTCCTGTGCTGATTTGAGTGTATCGGAAGGGTTCAACACTGCAGCATCATCCTTATTGACTTCCGGGAAAGAATAACCCTTGTAGCTCAGTAGCCTATGCATGTCTCGGATATAACCAAAGTCATCTTTGTATCGACTAGTTCGACAAATAGTCTGCCTCCACTCTTCAATGGCCTCCAAGATTAGTAAGTGGGTTCGAGAGTACGACATAGGAGGCCGTTCAGGGAACTTGCGCACCAACTCATTCAAAAACTCCTTTCTGGAAATCTGCAAATGAAAAGGATATCCACAATTCTTTACACAGATGTCCAGAAGTCCCATTGCAAGAATAGATACATGAGGGTTGGAACTATTGACTAGACCAACGATTTTGCTCGCAGCCTCCCGAGACAAGTTGCCCTTTTTGGAATTGATCAAATCCGCAACTTCCAAATTCAATGCCAAATCAGGTTCAACCAATGTTGGTCTGCATGCCCGTTCAATCATGCTTCTCAATCTCTCCGATGCAGTTGCACTAGTTGAAGGTCGAGTATACCGGGAAGCCTCTCCCGCACCATCGGTTCGGAATCGGTCGGTATAGGAACCGCCACCAGTGTTGTTGGAACGCTGGCGTTCCTGAGAATCAAAATATCGATTAGTAGACATAGATTTAGCTGGAACTACTCGAGCAGATTCTACGATAGCAGGTGTTATTGCCTCGTTATTTTCACGCAAATCCTCCAACGTCAGCCAGCAAAACTTAGGTGGTGGGTTTAAGGAGTAGAAAGATGTACCACAACGCTCCGATAGTTGGAAGGAAAGTCACGTGGGCTTCTATTTGCGAAATGTACTGTTCATCGAGAAGCGTTTAATGGGGTTTAATGCTTGGATCAAGGTATAATTTGTATTAAAATTATAAGAGATGAATTTTATATTTATATAGCTAATTATCTTCAGCTATCTTGTCGACATTATCACTATAGTAGCTGGAATTAATACACTTCAATCTCCCCCGATAAGCCCAAGCCCCGGCCCACATGGTGATTTTTACAGTTTGGGTATCACCTATTTTGATGCGAATCAATCAGATAAAGTGGATTGGATTGTACAATTAGTGGTAAACTTGTTCATAACTTGTTCAAATGAGCTCCAGTGGTTCTAGCGAGCAATCTTCTGTGAGGGAAGATGACGAATTGATCAGTGATCGTGAAAACTACTCGATAACCGATGATCTGAATGGGTTCAGCATTGCTGGGGAGTCGTACAGCGATCAAATCGACAACCTGTCGAGAAATTTCAAAATACTTATTGAAAAGATGACTAAACGAGTTCAATTTCTAAGTCAGAGTGCTCATGAAAGCGTTATAACGACACACAAGCAATTGGAAGCGACAGAATTGGCGCGTGCGGATGTCCAAATAGCCCGAGTCACTCGCATTCTAAAGCAATGTGACGAATTAGAAGACGAGTTCCTTAAAATCAAGCAGATTGGAGAAATAGCAAAAGGCTTCAAAGGGAGAATCATTTCCTTGGAAAAGGAATTGGAAGCGTTGTGATGCATTTGATGGTCACTGAAACACACAACTCTATTTATATTGTACGCTGACTCGTCTAAACCAAGACGCAAGTTTAATCACGATCATCACTTATTATTATTGTATCATTGCCATCATTTTTGCAGATTATAAATTCTTGATCTAGTAGTGTAATTCATTAAAATTTTGAAGAATTATCAGCCTTCATTAGTTTATTATTATTACATGCAATTCATTATTACTCACCAGTACATCATAGTGACGGCCCACTAACTTCTGGTACATCGTACTACCTCATACTAATAAGCAGTTCCCTTCTACTCCCTTAGCAACTCCCTCATATGCTGGACCTTCTTGTAAGCATACTGATATTCACGATACTCATCAAGTCTCTTCTGGAACAGCACCGTCGCCAATACCGTGTAGGCTACAGCACGGAACGTCCTCTTTTGGGTTGCCAACTGGTGATAGTTCGGATAAAGGCCTATATCTGCAAACAATGACAACGTAGTAATATTTGATTCCAAGAATTTCCCGCTCTTGGCCATGAGATAGTCCTTGGTAAGCTCAAGATCCTCCTTGAACGCCAACTCTCGGCGGGAATGCAGTTTGTTGAACTTGACATAGTTTCCATATAGCTTCAACATGCTTTTATATCGAGCTTCTTTATCAGTCGAAAGAGCTTTCGTAGATTCAACAAGACGTGAGTCGGTGCGCATCTTCTCCTCCAGGTCATCCAGCTGTGCTTTGAGGTTGTCCGCATAAATTCTTTCTCGTTCATACTTTTTCTTGTAGAGTTTGCTAGTGTCAGAAGCCTCCTCCTGTCGAACAGTCCTTTGAATATTGTGATTTGAACCCTGGGAAATAAGGCGTTCTATTTGAGCTTCGGCTCTGTGCAACTTGAGCTCTAGTCGCTCACGTTCCTGTTCCGCATTTTCAACCTTCTTCTCCAAAAGGACCTTGTGGTTTTGCGCCAAATGCAATTTGTCCAAGACATCGTTCACTTCATTTTCCGTCTCAATTCTGGTCTGATCTGCATCTATTGCCTTAGACTCAGAATGGTCCAGCTTGGATTCAAGATGCCCCATCTTCCTCTCTGCATCTCTCAATGCATTTTCTGCAATATCAACCTGTTTGACTGCATCAGCAAGCTTGTTCTCTAAATGCAACAACTTCTCTTTAGTTGCCGCTTCTAATTCGCGCAACATATCGATCGTAACCTTTTGAGAGTCTATCTCCGATTGAAGTTTAAATGCTTCTCTCTGTTGCTGTTGAACTTGTGACTCGAGTTGCTTTTGCTGGGATTTGCTAGATGTGGCATCCTTGATGGCGGCATCGTGGAGTTTTATCCTTTTCTCTAGTTGTTCCTTCAGATCGGTATATTTCTTGTTGATTGACTCCTGCTCTTCAGTCGATACCTTGTTCTGCTGCTTCAGTCCTTTTATCTCACTCTGAAGCATTTCCTTCTCACTCTGGAACTTTTCTCTTTCAGTATCAAGGACATCCTTTAAATGAGAAGATCTCTTCTCCGTGGATAACAGGCTATCCATTTGTCTTTCAGCACTCTCCTTAAGACGCTCCAATGATCTTATCTTGGCTGAGAACGTCGCTCTCTCATCATCCCACTTTGAATTCTGTCTTTGATAGTCTGAGTGGGCTTCATCAAGCTCCTGTCTCAAACGTTCGATTTCCTCTCCTTCATGACGAGCAACCATTGATTCATTAGCCATTTTCGAGAATTTGAGAACTTTGGCTTGAGCTTCCTCAAATTGGTTTTCATAGTAGTCTTTCTCTTTCTGGGCACCCGCAGACTCATTCTGTAATCTTCGTACCAAAGCATTAGCAGCAGCTACTTCTTCTTTGACAAGACCGATTTCAATTCGATAATCACGAGCCTCTTTTTCAGCTCCAGCAAGATCGTTCTTATTAGTCTGCAGCTGATCTCGCAGAATCTCAACCTCCTGTTGAAGTGCTCGATTTTTCTCTTCATATTCAAACCGGAGATCTCTCATAGTAGCACTGATATTAGCATTGGTCACCTCTGCACCATTGACAGACAGATCGGCAGCTCTGCTTCTATTAGCAGTTCTAGTTTGAAGCTCTTCTCGGACCCGTTCAAGCTGGTTTTGAGTATCTTCCAGTTGGTCTTGGTACTCTTTCAACTGAGCTTCAACATCGTGGTATTTACTCAATTCCTGTCTGAGATCTTCATTTTCTTCTCGAAGATCGTTTATTTCATCGGAGTCGGCGTTCTCGCTATCCAACTGTTCCTTGAGTCTGGCATTGTCCTCCTCTGCTTTCTCCAATTCTTCGTTTGCCTGCCTACTTTCGTACTCCAAATCTTCGATTTTTCCCTTCAATTCGCGGATATATTTGCTAGAATTTTGTTCAGAGGTATTGGAACTGTCATCCTCTTGCTCGAGCTGCTCCAACTTCTCCTTCAGTTCGTCAATCTTGTTCTCATATTGATCAATTTTCTCAGAGTATTGAGATAATTGCCGTTCTCGGTCTTCAAGATCACTTTGCAGTTCAGAAATCCGAGTTGAGTAGTCTTCCTGGGTGTTGCTCTCCTTCAACTTATCAAAACGAGACTGTAAATCATCATACTTAGCTTGAAGATACTCCAAATCAGCGGTATCATTGATATCGCTTAATGGTCTTCCTCTCGAAAGACTGATCAGCTTTTTAGACATAAGTTGAAGCTTGAGTTTAAGGTCTGTATTTTCTTGATCAAGAGCCTCGACATGTCTAGCTTGTTCTCGCAACGGTATACCATTGGGATCTTCAGTAACCATGGCTCGTTGTTTAGCACCTCCACCCGGTACTGGTGTGGAATCCTGGTCCCCACCAAAACTGGACGAACCGCCAAAACTGATCATGCTAGAAGCATTATTATCGACATCATGCCGGTAATTAAGCAACGAGCCTGGGCGTCCTCGTACTGGTATGGGTTTCGATATCGGCGGAGTATCATGTTTGTGTGATTTCTTGATAGTATGCAACATTGGTGTAAATTCAGTACCTTTTGAGGTCGCAGTAGTACCACCATTAGCTTGAGTTCGAGAATTCCTTAGCATACCTGGGGAAGGAGTATCCAGGAGCCTTTTTGGGCCACTACCTCGTTTGTTTCTAGAATCCGTTTTCCCATAATTTAGCGAATCATCCAAGATACTGTCGTATCTATTCATGGTCTTGGCCTGGGATTTGAAGCTATATAATAAATAATTGAAGAAGTGTGAAACGTAAAGGGACGACGGGTCGTGATGGTGGTGAGTAGTGATATAAACACGAGTGTTGCCATGGCAACAGGCGTGTTTTTTCCAACGCGTCGTGATAAATTACTGACCTTACCAAGATTGACCTTTTGTACCATTGGCAAAGTAACCTGAAAGAAAGATTATCGTCCATTCATTCACCTTTTATCAAGGGAAAACAGAGGACATAAATGTACGGAGATCTCGCGACAAAACTGGTACAAGATGCCAAACGTATCACCAACTTAGATAATCTACCTTACTATCAGGAGGAACTAGTCAGGGCTATTACTCGAGAGACTCGGGATCTCAATCGACAAGCTGAAGAGACCCTGAGCAAGTATGGCAACGAGTTTCTTCCATCCCAGAATCGCACTATTTCGTGTGCTCTATTTATACAGCATTTATGCATGAGGAGGAACAAAAGATGTTTGCTAGGATATGAGCGAGTCAGGGCCAACCGCATGATGGAAATGGTTTGGAATGACATGGACATGTTGGATCAAGAGGTGTCATTGAATTTCAGTCCACATGAACAAGACTATGCAAGAAGATATTCCGAGCTGATAGTAAATTATAAGGGAGAATGGACTGATGTGGATTTGACAGGATCCTTGGAGCCTCCCAAAGATTTGTTTGTTGACGTGCGAGTTTTGAAGGATGCTGGGGAAATCCAGACGGAATATGGTGTATTCAATTTGACCAAGGATAGTCAATTTTTTGTGAGACAAGCTGACGTGCAGCGTCTGATACAGCAGGGGTATCTTCAAAAGCTTTAGTGGTGTATACTGGTAGCTTCGGTGTTTTTTCTACGACATGAAATTCTGTGCATATTTTTCATCCTTGAACTGCATAAATGCATATTCTGTTCATCTATTGACTGAATTCATTTTATTCTAAACAAATCGTGCCAATTTCTATCAGCTTAACTGGTGGGAAGTACTTGTGAATAGTCAACAAATACTTTAAGTGCTTGCTTGGCTGATCCACTGGATATACTTTGCCTGGCTAATTCCACACCGTGCTTCCAGTCGTTGGCTGTGCCTTCAACCACTGCCAATGCTGCAGCATTGAGCAAAACATAATCCAAGACAGGATGATTCTCAGGAAGTTCGTTATTCAAGAGCTTCCCCAGTAGCTCTGCATTTTCCTGTGGAGTTCCCGACTTACAGTCAGTCAGAGGATGCGTAGGGAGACCGAAATCTGAAGGCTGAATGGTGTAATGAGAAATCTTACCGTTCTTCAGATGCCAGACATTTGTTTGCTTTTCTGGAGAAATCTCATCAAGACGTTCGAAGCCACAAACAATGAGTGCAGTGGATTCCGGTCTTCCTGCAGCTTCGTTGAGTAGTCTAACGGCCTCTGCAAAAACGGGACCCAGCTTTTCATGATAGACTCCTATTATCCGTGACTTTAGTGGTGCAGGATTGAGAAGTGGCCCGAGGACGTTGAAAATAGTGGGGATTCCTAATTCCTTTCTCAGCGGAGCAAAGTGCGCCATGATAGGGTGGAACACTGGTGCAAATAAAAAGCAGTAGATGGACTTTTTCAAAATAGCAGGACTCGACAAATGTGTAACATTAAACATATTGACTCCAAGTGATGTAAGGAGATCGCCAGCTCCCGAGCTAGACGTTGCAGCCTTTCCTCCATGTTTGCAGATGGGAATACCAATTCCAGCTGCGATGATCGCAGAAGATGTAGAAACATTGAACGTATTATGACCATCTCCACCAGTTCCTACGATATCCACGTATCCAGTGGGATCTACCAGATCAGGATCTATCTTGTGTGATTCTTGGAAGATTCGTTTGGCAGCTGCCGCGATGAAATCAGGCTGGTTGTCGAGACCATTGATTCGCAATCCGGTCAGGAAAGCTGCCACCTGAATATCAGAAGCTTTTTTATTAATCATCACATCAAGAGAATCCACCAAATCATCCGGTGTAAAAGTAGCAGGTTGTTGGACCAGCTTTTTAAGCTGTGGAGTCAAACTCATCTTGTAAGGAGTCGATAACAAATGTGTCACTCAACTGTAAGAAGGAGCGTTTGCACCAAATTCACGTGCGGCGGGATTCCACTGTTACATGCAGTAAGTTAGTGGGGCACGTTAGTGAACAATGAATGACAATAGCAGGATAGATTTAGGAGCTTTTGATCAAGAAAAGAGAAATTGAGTTACATGGTGAATAGAGATATTCGACAAGTCACCTAAGTATTGGCAAAACCCATCTTGCTGTTAAAGTCATGTCCCAGGCTGTTTCTATCCACTTCTGCTACTGTGGTCCAATCCTCGCTGATTCCTCGCTCCCCCCCTCGAACTTTAATCTGAGACCACAGTTTAGCGAGCAGATCCCAGAGCTGAAATATAAGAATTGTTGATTCGCTACTATATATCACAGTAATTGTAATTAGATGTACATTTTCCTGGCGCATTGACTTTGGTGTACAAACTCTTCATAAATTTGCTATAGCAGCATAGTTCTATTCAGAGATCCGCCTGACACTGTCTGAGACGAAATACCCCTTCATCCCTCCAACTCCCTGCATGATACCGGTCTGAACTCCTTTGTAGCATCATATTTCATCCCGGATCTGAAAAGACCTATCGACTTATTATTTTTTGCCCTAGTTTATATAGGTGTGTTGTTCCCTTCAAGATCCACCCACTGTTCTTACTTTGGTCATTTAAACTCTCCCGCCTACCAATTGCACGGCATAGCATTTGCCAGATTTACAGTCAACCAAAACAAATCCACATCTACCAACTGACTGCTTCTTCGCTTTGGTGTTTTCACTCGGACCTTTTCTATTATTCCTATCTTACAAGCTTATTAGACATTTTTGAGGCAATTCCTATTTATTCTATCTTCATCCCCTATTGTGACAACTGGGCATGGCTACTACTAACAGCATGGACAAGTCCATTTCTTCCATGGTTGGTGTCATAAACACCAATAGTGACATGATTTTTGCTGCTGATGATGAAGATTTTAATCCTGTTCCTGTGAATTGCCCCAGTTCGACCTCGGAGAAGAATTTCATTTCTGTCAAGTCGGATGCCTCCAAACGAAGATCCAGCAACACTAGCCATAAGAGCACTGTCTACCGACACCAGCGCTTCGACTCCATACCAAAAGTAGCTATTTCAGTTCCTTCTCCTACTCGATCTGAACACACCCCTGTATTGTCAAGCTCTTTCCCAGACGAAGATTTGACCCCGCCGTCATACCCTATTCCTCGATCATCATCCCCCCAAATCTCCATATCTTCCGAGGCCTCGAACAAGAGGTCTTCCTTCTATGCACATCAGAACAGTTCCAATCCTCTTCTTTTAGGAGGCAATGTACCTGTTTTGGCTCCTCCGAATGCCCCTTTCGCTAATGGTGAGTTCACGGTCAGCCCACCATCAAGGTCCTCATCGCCAGGTGTGCTAAACACTGGATCGCTTCCAGGTGAAAATGGAGATCGTCCCTTCAACTTTCAGTCTACTGTTGTTGGAGGGTCTCCTCCTGCAAAACCCAATAATGCTTCTCAAAGACGTGGCCATCGTTATAAGCATTCCTCGGTCTCTTTGAACTTCTTCCAGGAGCCTCCACAGAGAGCCCCCTTGCCAATTCCAGAGTCGTTACCTATCCCCAACTTTGCAGAATGCTTTCACAGCATGTCCAGGGAACAGAGGATTCGTGCTCTATGGTGTGGCTTTCACTTTATTGTATGTTTTCTAGTTTACAATTGCGATATGCCATTTACTGCTCTGCAGGCCTTAGCCCATCTCCTGCTGTATGACGCTGTGGGCGCAGCCCTTTGTGTGGCCGTCGATGTTCTATCTAATTTTGATGTTTGGAAGCAAAGTTCTCTTCATCATCCATTTGGCCTGGAGCGAATAGAAGTTTTGGCTGGCTATGCATTGGCTGTTTTCCTTCTATTCATGGGCGGTGACATGATGTCGCATTCCCTACAAGATATGATTCAATCGCTTTACGCAGCTCCAGGTGAGCATATTCATAGCCATGGCAAGGAGATTCATAACCATGCTAACCCGGATGCTAGCGACTATCATGACTCTCTGGGCTGGTTCTCTATGGTGTTCAGAATAGTTCTTGGCATTATCGTCACATTAGTGTCGGCTATTGGGTTGGACAATCATTCTCGAATTAACAATACTCTTCGACGAGCTGTAGAGGCAGGTCCTGTTGGTCTTGTTGGTCCTGTTATGCAAGGAAAAAGCCGATTCCATCTGTTGGTCGCGATAATGTCCAACCCTTGTCATTTCATGACCCTAACATTTTCATTCGCTTTACTGCTGTTTCCTCTAATGGGTGTATCAGGGTATCAGTTTGTGGATACTCTACTTACACCATTGATTTCTGCTTCTATGTGCTATATGGGATGGAGCTTAGCGAAGATCCTTGGTGGTATGCTTGTCATGAGTTATCCTGGCGAAGATCATATCGGTGATATTGAACGAATCATATGCAAGGATTCGACCTTGGTTGAGTCGGTTAGTCGAATCTCGCTGTGGCAAGTTCATCATGGACTGTGGTTGGCCAGTATGAAGATCGTCATGTCGGGGACTGATGATGATGAACAGGCTCTACGTCAACGGGCATCTCTCGTTGTCAAGCAAGTCATGGGCGAAGCTACTGACGATGAGTATACATGGCAAACTAGTGTAGACATTACCCGAACTACTTTAGGCGATTAATCGGCCAGACATTCTGTAACTAAGTTAATGTGTTATGATTTATTATTATATCCCCAGGTATCTAGTTTATACACTGGCCCAGGCTCTTTCTGCCTTCTGCTGATCCAGAATGGCTTCCAACACAGAATTATCTACCACATCCTTGAAGATGCTTGGATCGACGTTCTTGAGGCCAGTTCTGACGAAAGGATTGGGGAGAACCAATCCTGTGCTGATGACAAACTTCTTGCTGTCATTGCTAGTGTCGGCCTTTTCTAGTCTGACCAACGTAGGTTGTGTATTTGCTGGGTAGAAGTTGATACCGGTATTAGGCTCATATACACCATTGGTATTCCAAGCCCGCTGTCGCATCTCTTTAATGATAGTGTTATACTGGCTGGAAGTGGAAGCATTTTCAAACATCCAGTTTTCATCTGTAATGACAACCTTCTTTCTCTTGAGCATACTGGAGTCCTTGAACATGGTCTCTCTTGCTGGAGGAGGTGCTGTCTGGTACTGATGGTACACTGCGGATGCACCGTGCCACGCGACGTATTGGTTCTTGTTGTACGGTTGGCCCGGAGGAGGAAGTTTATCCTCGGGGTCTGCAATCTGGCCCGGTATGAAGCCCTCGGTTTTAGCCACCTCTTCGTAGTAATCATCGATGACTCTTTTACCTCCAATGATCATTTTGGCTCCAAATTCACGAAACACTGATCTGGCCGTTACGATACCAATGGCTCGACCCTTATAGGAGTGGGGGATAATGTCACGATTGATAAGGTCGAACTTCTCTTCCTCGGTCACAATAATTTTGTACAACTTCTTGTGCTTTTGGAATAATAAATATGAGTCTCGGAAACCCATGCATCTAGCAGGTTCCGTGGACAACATGTACAGCCGATCGCCACGACCAGTGACCTTGAAAGTTCGAACTCGGTAATCTCGGTCACCCTTGAGATTGCCAAGATCATCGACCTTTTTCTCTCCATTTTCATCTATGGTGAGAACAAGTTCGTCGTTCTCTACTCTTTGGGGATTTCCGTCCTGATCCAAAGGAACTGTGGTGACATGTGAAGGTCCCCCTCGGCCTCTGCCACGTCCGCTGTGATTGCCTCTGCCCGCAGGTCGTCCACGACGTGCTGGAGTGTGAGTTTTTTCATTTGCGTCGCCAGTAGTAGTATCGGCACCGTCTCCGTTTTCGTCATCGTTATCTCCATCAGAGCCACGGTGTGCCTGCATTCTCTCTCGCGCCAGTGTAGTCTTGTTTTTGGATCCAGGAGGTCTTCCTCTTCTTCCTGTTCTCTTGGGTTCGTCCTCTTCTTCTTCTTCGTATTCTTCTTCTTGGTCATCGTCTTCAATTACAGGTACATCTTCTTCGTAATCATTGTCGTTGACGCTGGGCTGCTCCAAGTTTGGATCGTCAGAGGGGACTTCCGAACGTCCACGTCCTATCACGTTAGTATCTTATCGTTAGAACATTTCATATTTGTTTGCTGTATTTTACATACCCGATCTTCTTCGCTTTGTTGCCATTGAATTAATCCTTATTGTATGATCGAGTTCAAAACTCTAGATTTCGCGAAAAACGTTGGTGTTCACTTTTGGAAAAAACCCATTGGGTAGATTGTGTTACCCGGACGTGTTGTCGTATAGGCAGGCTAATTATCAGGTGTATTTGCTATGGAGGGAAAGATAAATGATAGACATGAAAGATAGATCGAATAGATCTAATTAAAATGAATATTTCAAAGGGCTCCAAGATATAAACTTAGCAATAGCTACAAATAGAGAATGAACCGCAAAATAACTGAAATCTTCAACTGATATTGACGTTATCGAGCACCTCTAGTTCAGCCAATGTTTGGAAACAGTTGCCACAACAACCAGCAATCATACAATCCCAACATAACAGGCTTGTTGAGATTGTTACTACAGCATAATGACTAAACTCCACTGTCTTGCAGACGTTTGTTTAATTCCCGTAAGATATAAGACAACGGTCTAGATAATATCGAATGGTCATATAGAGTACTAACTATATAGATCGGAACGCCTACAGCATCGGTCTCTGATTACGTTACCGAAGTGGTGAAAATTGTCCAGGCATCCGGCCTGGAATACGTTCTTCATTCCGCAGGCACTACAATTGAAGGTCCTTGGGATGAAGTGACTGCTCTTATTGGCAAATTCCACGAGGAATTACACAAGCAAGGCGTCGTACGAATCCAGAGTGACATTCGAATTGGCACGAGGTATGTTGCTCCCCCCAAGCAGTCTTATCATCTCCACACAAACGCGTTCAACCAACTAACTAAACAGAACTGACAAGCACCAGACTCCTCAGGATAAAATAGATGCAGTACACAGGAAACTCGGACTCAAAGAATAAGATAATTCACAGTTAACCCATACGTGAACCATACATTAATTAAATAGAACCAATATATATATATATATAACCCAGACGCGCTTAGGAAGAAGTGTACTTGGTGACAGATCGAGTACCTTCAAGGACAGCGTGCTTGGCAAGTTCACCAGGCAGAATGAGACGGACGGCAGTCTGGATCTCTCGAGCAGAAATGGTAGACTTCTTGTTGTAAGCGGCCAACTTGGATGCTTCAGAAGCGATTCGCTCAAAGATGTCATTGACAAAAGAGTTCATGATAGACATAGCCTTGGTAGAAATACCAGTATCAGGATGGGTCTGCTTCAAGACCTTGTAGATATAAGAGGAGTAAGTCTCCTTTCTACCCTTGGACTTCTTCTTCTTGTCACCAGAGACGGCGGTCTTCTTGCCAGCCTCCTTCTTCTCAGCAGGGGCCTTTCCGGCGGGGGCCTTGGAGGCAGGTTTCTTCTCAGCAGGCTTGGGACCCATTGTAATTGTTTAAGTAGTTAAGAAAAGTGGTTAATTTTTTTCCGAAGTCGGTACGAAACGAACCAGTGTAGTGCGGAAATCAAAAGGAAAGGTAGATGGGTAAACCTCAGTGTTTATATACTTGTGGCGATTGGGAATGCTGATGGGATATGGTTAGTGCTGTGATATACATAAAGTACATCAAGGTCTGGGGATTGATATCAAGTACGATATTGGGAAGTAAGTTGATCTTACACACTTGCCACTAACAATATAAATTACTTGCAATTCCCAGTGAGCTTTTGGTCTTTTCTTTCTTCTTTTTCTTTTCCAACATCAACTCACTTGTTTCAAGTATTTGGAAAAAAAAGTTAACACAAATCAATAACAATGTCTGGAGGTAAATCAGGTGGCAAGGCCGCTTCTTCTGCTAAGGCTACTCAGTCTCGATCCGCTAAGGCCGGTCTCACTTTCCCCGTCGGTCGAGTCCATCGATTGTTGCGAAAGGGCAACTACGCTCAGCGTGTGGGTGCTGGTGCTCCCGTCTACTTGGCCTCAGTTCTTGAATATTTGGCTGCCGAAATTCTCGAATTGGCTGGTAACGCTGCTCGAGATAACAAGAAGTCTCGTATCATTCCTAGACATTTGCAGTTGGCCATCCGAAACGACGACGAATTGAACAAGCTCCTCGGACACGTCACCATTGCTCAGGGTGGTGTCCTGCCCAACATTCACGCAAACCTCTTGCCCAAGAAGACTTCCAAGGTCAAGGGTGGTGCCAGCCAGGAATTGTAAGCGTTCTTCGAATCTTCCAATCTACGCAACATCAACTGGGTTTATGGGTTTTTTATTGGTATTTATGTATTTGATATATTAATATGAAGCAATGTCTTTGTTTAGACTGATATCAAATATGATTGGCAATAACGACGATTCTGAGATAAATCTGGGGTATGGTATGGTATATAAGATTGGAATGAGGTTGAACAGCCTAAGAATATTATTTATATAGCTGTTTAATAAGCAGAGGTTATGATGACAACAGAACAAAAATTGTAAACGGGGTGTAAGGTGATCAAGGACGCGTTTTCACGCGTCTCAATGTGGTACCCAAATTTGGTTGTTTGGTGATGTAAGAGCTCTTTTTATGGAGTTAGTGTTTCTCATATGCAATAACTGCTCCATGTGGGCCCCTCAGTCCGAAAAAGTCTATCATGGGCTTTTTCTTGTCACCCGGCGGCCAGCGCATTTGGCCGCTCAGCCAGAAAAGAAGAATAGTACCAGAAAATATAGAGCTTATCGAATAACACTCGAAACCTCCGCTTGTAAAAGACCTCTAGCTCTATAAGTCTGTCCAAAAAGTCCCAGTGAATACCGCTTGCACTATACCTTGGTGGAAGGAGAGTACCGGATATGAAATCGATGAGCTAACTGTCCAATCAAACTCCAGTAGTACCGCAAACCACCCAAAATTTGTCAACGGAAACTTCAGGGAACATTATTCCTGGAGCCGCAGAAATAGCTTCTAACAGAATAGGGTCGGAAGGTAAAGTAGCGCCATCTCTCTACTGACATCACCAGCTTATACATTCCGAAATAGATAGCCGTGGAAAGCCGGGCTGCAGCAGTTTGTTGACCGTGTTCGCCGTGTTGTACCGTTTGGAGAAGCACCGACGGACCCTACCCAAAAGCCAACCCAAATAACTGCTCATTTTGGTTCGGAACGGAAAGGGGCGCAGAACTAAATAGAAAGACAAGACAAACTACACGTTGTGATTTGTAAAGGTATCCAGGTTAGTTGTCCTTGGCAGGAAAATAAACATGATATGAGACATGACCACTACACCATATCAGCTCAGGCCGGATTAAGAGTAAACTTATAGTCTTGTCTTGTCATTATGCACAGATTATCTTTGGTGATCAAGGGCCGAACGGTTTTGCCAATCTCATCGCCAGATAGCAACTGCCCACATACCGAAAGGGAAGGGAAGATTTTTTGCCCAACCCTGCTGCTCAACAGATATTGAAGCGGATAGTTTATTGCCTACATTACTATGGCCTTGTATGAAAAGTGTTACATTCGGCCTTGCTTTTTCCCATGCCGCCGCCGTATAACACACAGAGGTTGCCCAAAACCGTGCAAATTCCCCCGAACACGTTACCCGGCACATCACTTGGCAAGGCGATAAGATTGGCAGAGTGGGAAGCTTCTTTTAGGAAAAAAATTTATGATTTAGGAGCGATAAAAAAACTGGGAAAAAACTTATATTGTTCCTCACAACTTGATTATCAGCGATAGACAAAATCTGCCAGAACCAGAATCAAACACAACTCCAGGGTCACCAGTTATATATTATACTAATTACTGACTACCATCGACCAAGAAAATCCGCCGGAACGATATTCTGTGGCTATACAAGCTTTATTTTCCCTGGATATTATCGTACGACTTAACCTCACATCCCTCGGCCTTTGATAGTCCATGTTGTGCGTTGAGAGTGTTGTCAAATCTTGTATCAGACACCTTACATCTTATTCTTAACTAACTGGATCGCTCGCCGAGACTAGCTGGATAATTGCCAACTATACTCTCCACTCCTTTGTCAACGGCCGCCGTTTTTTTTTGGTTTGAGTACTTCTTTATCCGAACTACTTTGTATTTCTTTCTGCTACCCAGAAGTTAATAGAGTTCTGACCAGTGAAAAACTGCCACAAAGATTTCGATAAAGACACACCAAGTGGGATCCCCTCTCTAAGAACCTGATAGTTTGTTGCAGCAACATCAACTGATTCAACAAAAAGATATATTATTACGTCTTATCGGCCACTTCTAATCGACCAACCTACTCTTGATCTTTTTTTATTTCTCATTGCTAACTCATCTGTACTTTTCCTCCCTACCGCCAGCAATGTCAGCAGATGATAGTTTCCAGGCTGCCCCGACAACCCAGCCTTCAATCAAACCAACCCACAACAATCCTTCGGTAACTGGCGATCAGCTGAAAAAACCCAACAAATCGTCGTTATCTAACGCCACTGATTCTGGGCCCTCCTACTCTCGGCAGATTTCTAATGCACTACCAAGCGCTGTGAGCTCCCAATTCAGCAGTGAGCCTGAGCCACCTTCCTCTTCCAAAGAATATGCGGCGCTGCATGAGTCAAACGTGGTTTCAGCACATGCTGTTGACCCAAATGTGACAAAGGCTCCTACTACTACTGGTACTGGTATCGCACAGCCAATCGGCATTTTAAATGGCACCAGCAACAATGGTAGCATTGCTACTACGGCATCAGAGAGCCCTTTGGTGGACACTCCCGAATCAAAGTCGGTTACTCCCGCGATAGACAGTAACCATACGGTCAACAGCCCCGCGGCATCAACGGCATCACCGGATACTTCGATTCCCCCCACCAACCCACATTCTGAGGCGTCGGTCACTGCCACAAAAAATTCCAGCCCTGCAGAAACCAACGGAAAGACGGTATGTCAGAACTGCGAGACCACCACTACTCCCCTTTGGCGTCGAGATGAAAATGGCCAGGTTTTATGCAATGCCTGTGGTCTGTTCCTCAAGCTTCATGGAAGAAAGAGACCCATCTCGTTAAAGACCGATGTGATCAAGTCGCGAAACCGATCCAGAAACCCTCCCGTATCGGTCAAGCGCCTTAAGAGCTCACAGCATAACCAGATTCACATACCCCATCAAGGTGGATCTCCTTCTTTCCCTGCCTTGTCACCTAGAATTGCGTCTCATGGAAGCCCCATGAAGACTCCTCTGTCTACTCCTCAGACAGCTGCTCATTACGGTGATCTCAACAATATCGATCATATCCATCTATCAGCTACCAACGGACATGGCAACGGCCTCCCAGGAGGTGTCATAGAGAATGGCCACGACATACGCCATCAACCAAACGCTGGACATCGTCAGCAACATCGTGTGGTTTCTACTCCTTCATCGGTCTTTTCTTATCCGTCCTCCCCTGTGCTGTCTGCTGAACAGCACAATCTTCACTCTCACATGAATAAGTCTCTTCCCTCTCTATCTGCAGCGACTGGTTCTGCCTATGGTAATGGCTCCCCTAATATTCTCCCCCCTCCTAACCGATTGTTGTCCTCTGCTCATAATTCACCTTCGTTCGGCCCGAACCAATCTGCCACCACTGTCCCAAGCTTTGCGTCATTGAATGCCATTGCTTCTCATGTTCAAAACCCCTCAGGACCTGGCTCGGTCAATGGCAAAAGCTCTGCTAATGGCAAAGCAATGACACCTCATATCCTAACTCCCCAATCTCGGCCGCATTCTCCTCAGTCTGGTGCTACCAACGGACCTTCTCTTGGACCTTCTGCGATTGTGAATGCTGCTGCAAACCGTGCTGCTTACCACCAGGCTCCTTCTCATATTCTATCTGGAATTAATTCGCCACAGGTGGCTCCCACTACCAGTGCGTTGCGAATGTCTGGTGCCATGAGCGAGCAGCTGCGACCAAAATCCCCCGACTCGTTGGACAGAATTCCTCCTCTGAAGCATATCTCTGCCTTGGACAGACAAGCTGGATATAGTGGCCGTGGCAGCTCAGGTGGATCTCCTGTCAATGGATCCACTGGACATGATGGTGACTATGAAATGCAAGCTCTAAAGACTCGTATTTCCGAGCTGGAAATCGTCAACGACCTTTATAGAAGCAAGGTTTCCCAACTGGAATATAGCGAAGGTGCAGCTCGACGGGCTGAATCCACCATTAGAGAAAGTGAACTCATGCTTCGAAAACAAGTCGAGGATCTCATGCGTGAAGTTAGTCAGCTCAAGAGAATGGCTGATTCCAACGCTTCTACTGCTGAGGGTCACGAGTCCAAAAGAATCAAGGTCAGTGAGTTGATTTGAATCAATCGCATCTCGATTTGATATTTATTATTTATGCTTTTTAAGTAACTAGCTGTACATAAAATAAGCTATGATCTGTTCAATAAAGAGTTGTGTAACATTAAGACACGCGAAAGAAAGAAACCTTTGATTATATTATGTCGTAACCTAGTAAACAGGCGAAAGCAAACGTTTCATAAAATCCTACAAATTGGTACTACAAATTACTATAACACGAAATTCCAATCATTTTCATCCAAACTCCTCTAAGAAAGCCCGTTTTGGTTATCTGATTATTGTCTTGAAGTAGACGGCTAAGTGGGATGTGACGTAATAGTTTCAGTTGCAACTTTGATTTCGGATCAACGGAGATTCAAATTGCGGGGCACAGGCCGCTCAAGCAATAAATAAATTCTGGTCCCGCACAACTTTCCACCTTCCACTTCACCACCTAAGCTAGCAAAAGTGATTTGCATTTATATTCCTGATATCTTGTATCTATGGACGTTAAAATACTTACCGAGCGGTTCGTCAGAGCGCTGCTGACAAACAAGCGAGCGGCCGCTCTGGAGTTCCTTGGTCCCGACCAGGGTTCTAGGCTTCCCAGTGGCCCAGATGACCTACTACGAGCATTCATCACACTTCACATGTCCTCCCGTTCAGCTGGCGATATTGCAGTGGACAGCATACGTGCGACATTTGGCAGTAATAGCCAACCTTGCGAAAATCTTTTATTTCGACGACTGTCGCTGAACCGTTTCCAGGCTCTATATGAAACGTCGGGAGAAGTGGCTTTCCTATGGGAATCATGTTCCATCGATTCGCGAAATCCACATTTTCTAGTTCAGCATGTCATGTTTAAAGATTTTGACCATGATTCTCATTATTGGATTCCTTGGCAGGCCTCGATTGAACAGGCTGAGGCCGAATACTCCTCTGTTAAGTCACTCAACTCTAGCATCTCCAGGCATTTCAGTATTGACCTAGATGGTGGGCAATCTGGACTCCAGCAAAACTTTTACAACTCGTCGCAGCCCATCTTTTCCGTTGGCTTGGGGTCCACTGATTCCGTTGTATATTCGGACTCCAAGCCAACATCGGAAAATGTAGAAGACGATGATGAAGACAACTACTGGAGTCAGTACTCCAAGGTTGATGTATACTAGTATTATTTTGCATTATTTATTTTTTGTTTTGCATGGAGCCTTTATATTGCCCTATAGTAGTAAAATATTCCTACATTGATTGTTTTGCTAGCCTGCTGATCTTTTGTGCGCCTCATGGACAGCGGCGTGTTATATCTTTGATAATTTTATATTACTTACTTCCAGTATGTTGTTGTTCTTGTATGATATTATCTATTCCAATAAGTGACGTAGGCGTATATATCTGAGTTTCCTGTTTGGTATTTCTGGTTTCTATTTCGCTATTGATGCGTTTCTGAGTGTTTTACTCAACGGTTCCTTTCATATGTGTGCAAGATAGGTTGTCTATTACATACAAATATTTCTGGAAATATTCGGCAAAGTCAATTAAATATTATATTATCGCTGTAAATACTAGCTAACGAGTGTAGTGAATTAAATAATGAGCCGTAGCCCGCAAAAAAGGATTTTAGATTAGAAGATGAGGTTTGCTGATATCGATGCACCAACGCCATGCTACTTAGAAGAAGACTGCGAAACTGAGTGCAAACATCAATAACACAGATGATCCAGAAATAACAGATGCTGAGCCAATAGGAACGTCAGTAGGATTCTCGGCGGCGGTTTCAATAGCTCCAGTAGGAGCAATGCAGTCCTGACCCGAGCAACCAGCGACAGAAGATCCTGCTGCAGGTGCAACAGGAGAAACTGCAGGAGGGGCAACAGGAGAAACTCCAGGAGGAGCAACAGGAGGAGCAACCGGAGAAGAGGTCTCAACACCAGGAACGACGGGCGGGGGTGTAACGATAGAAGTTGCAACAACACATTCCTCTCCGTTGCAGCTAGTCGTGACATGAACAACTGGAGGAACAGGAACAGGCGAAATGACAGGACCAACCGATGTAGGACTAACAGTAACAACACTAGGAGAAGGAGTTGATACGATCACACTAGACACACAAGTGTCACCTGCACAGCTCGTTATGATATGAGTGACAGGAGGAACAGGAACAGTGCTAACGACTGGAGCCACTGGTTCAGAGGTTGTGTCACAAGACTCTGTCAAAGTGATAGTAGAACAAACACCACCCTCACACAGTTGAGTGGTATAGGTAGTAGATGCACCCGAGCTAGGCACAGGAGCAACAGTTGTAGGAACACTAGTGACATGAGTTGAGGTACTGCATCCGTTATCATCACAGCTAGTGACAGTATGAGTTACAGGAACGACAGTAGTTAACACCGAAGTAGGAGAAAGTGAGCTCGGTTCAGGAGCGACAGTAGTGGGAACACTAGTGACATGAGTTGATGTAGTGCATCCGTTATCACCACAGCTGGTAACAGTATGAGTAACAGGAACAACAGTAGTTAACACCGAAGTAGGAGAAGGTGAGCTAGATTCAGGAGCGACAGTAGTGGGAACACTAGTGACGTGAGTCGATGTAGTGCATCCGTTATCACCACAGCTGGTAACAGTATGAGTAACAGGAACAACAGTAGTTAACACCGAAGTAGGAGAAGGTGAGCTAGATTCAGGAGCGACAGTAGTGGGAACACTAGTGACGTGAGTCGATGTAGTGCATCCGTTATCACCACAGCTGGTAACAGTATGAGTAACAGGAACAACAGTAGTTAACACCGAAGTAGGAGAAGGTGAGCTAGATTCAGGAGCGACAGTAGTCGGAACACTAGTTACATGAGTTGATGTAGTGCATCCGTTATCATCACAGCTAGTGACAGTATGAGTTACAGGAGCAACAGTAGTTAACACCGAAGTAGGAGAAGGTGAGCTCGGTTCAGGAGCGACAGTAGTGGGGACACTAGTGATGTGAGTCGATGTAGTGCATCCGTTATCACCACAGCTAGTGACAGTATGAGTTACAGGTACAACAGTAGTCAACACCGATGTAACGGAAGGTGAGCTGGTCTCAGGAGCGACAGTAGTGGGAACACTAGTGATGTGAGTCGAAGTAGTGCATCCGTTATCACCACAGCTAGTGACAGTATGAGTTACAGGTACAACAGTAGTCAACACCGAAGTAGGAGAAGGCGAGCTAGATGCAGGAACAAAAGTGGGCAACACTGAACTAGAAGAGACCGCGCTGGTTCCAGGAGCAACAGTACCGGGGACGCTAGTGACGTGAGTCGATGTAGTGCATCCGTTGTCATCACAGCTAGTGACGGTGTGAGTGACTGGAACGACAGTAGTCGACACAGATGCAGGCGCCACAGTATTGGGCACGCTAGTGACTTGATCAGAAGCAGAAGAACATGGCTCAGTTATGGTAACAGTAGAGCAAGCACCATCATGGCATTGCTCAGTGGTTATGGTGGTAAGGGAGGGTGAACTAGATGCAGGAGCCACAGTAGTGGGAACACTAGTGACGTGCGTCGATGTAGTACATCCTTTATCACCACAGCTAGTAACAGTATGAGTAACTGGAACAACAGTAGTCGAGACAGAGCTAGGGAAGCTAGAACCGCTGGTACTAGCTACAGGTGCTGCAGTAGCACTTGGAGTGACAGTAGACACAGTAGTGACGATGGTTCTAGTAGAGCATTTATCGTCAACGCAACCTTCAGTGACAATTGTCTGGACGCCAGGCTGACACTCACTGGTGAAAGTAATTGTCTCACATCCACCAGCAGAACAGGTGGTAACAGTGCCAGTGCTATAGCTCACAACAGGGGATACATTCGCTGCGGATTCAATGGCAGTCCCAGTAGGAGTGAACTCAGCGGCACTCTCAATCTCGTCAGTCGGCTTAGTTGAAGATGATTCCGAGGTACTGGTGACCTCACTAGAGGGCAGAACGGTCGTGTGCTTGGTGCAGAGACCCTTGGAGCAGACAGTACTAGTGAGAGTTACAAGAGGAGTAAAAACAGTTTCAGTGACTTCCGTAGCCACGGGGATTGTTTTGGTAATAGCTGTACAATTGTGAGCAGCATCGCATGAAGTGCTCGTGATCCATGCAACATCACTACTAGTAACAGTAGCAGCAGCAGTGTCAGTTCCTGTAACAGCGGCAGTATCAGTTCCCGTAACAGTAGAGTTAGCCCAAATAGAAGATGTGCTGGTGTCAGTCGTCGTCAAAACCCCAGTGTAAGTACTGTTCACACCAGTACTAGTAAAAGTAGATGTATGAGTAGTCACATTAGGATTGAACGTGGTCGTCGCAGTGTACACTTCTGTAGAGTTGCTGAAAATACTGGTAAAAGTCTCAGTCCTAGTTGTGTTTGTGTTGGTGGCAATACTGCTCGTCTGAGGAACACTACTGGTAGTATTGCTGAATACAGAAGAAGCAGGAATAAAACTAGTAGAGTTTGCAGAAGTAGAGGAGGAAATAGGTGCCAAAGTGGTGCTGTTACTGTGAACCGTAGTAACCTGAGCAGAGCTAGAGCTATTACTGAAGACTGTGGTGACAGAAGCAGAAGCAGGAGCAGAGCTATTACTGAAGACTGTGGTGACGGAAACAGGAACAGAGCTATTACTGTAGACCGTGGTGGCAGAAGCAGGAGCAGAGCTATTGCTGAAGACTGTGGTGAAAGAAGCAGGACTCGTTGTGTTGCTAGAAGAAGTAGAGGTGAACACAGGTGCTACAGTAGTACTGTTGATGTAAATGCTACTGGTAGCGGTCTTTGAAGTGTACGTACTATTGGAGCCCGACGATGGAGTCACTGTCTCGGTAACAACAGAGGGTCCAGCAGTAGAATTGAAGTACTGCGTGCTAGTGACAGTGACATCATTGCTAGAGGCAGTGGGGAGGATCGTGTAAGTAGAGGTATGACCCGGTGTGGTAGAGGAATTGCCGAAAGTGCCGTGGCTAGAAGGATACACAGTAGAAGTAACGGTATCACCACCAGGAACAGTAGAGCTGTTACTGAAGACACCCTGGCTAGAAGGAAGTACTGTATAAGTGATGGTGCTACCATGATCTCCGGTTGTAGTGATCGTGGAGACATTAGCAGGCAATCCACTGCTGCTAGGATAAATAGTCTCAGTAGTAGTCTGACCTTTATCGTTGGTGGTAGGGAAAACAGTGTAGGTAATAGTGCTACCCTGAGGAGTAGTTGTGATGGTAGAAGCACTAACGGGCAAATCGCTGGTACTGGGATAAATAGTCTCAGTAATAGTCTTTCCATCACTATTTGTGGTGGGGTAGACAGTGTAGGTAATAGTGCTACCTTGAGGACCAGTAGTTGTGATGGTAGAAGCACTAACGGGCAAATCGCTGGTACTGGGATAAATAGTCTCAGTAATAGTCTTTCCATCACTATTTGTGGTGGGGTAGACAGTGTAGGTAATAGTGCTACCTTGAGGACCAGTAGTTGTGATGGTAGAAGCACTAACGGGCAAATCGCTGGTACTGGGATAAATAGTCTCAGTAATAGTCTTTCCATCACTATTTGTGGTGGGGTAGACAGTATAGGTAATAGTGCTACCTTGAGGACCAGTAGTAGTAACAGTAGAAGCACTAACGGGCAAATCACTGGTGCTAGGATAAATAGTCTCAGTAATAGTCTTTCCATCACTATTTGTGGTAGGATAGACAGTATAAGTAACAGTGCTACCGTGAGGAAGAGTAGTGGTCACTGTAGAGGCATTTGCGGGAGCAGAGCTGCCGGGAGCCGTGGGGTAGACGGTTTCTGTAATCGTGACGGCCTTGCAATTATCGCCATTGCAAACAGTGGAAGTCACAGGACTAACAGTAGGGGTGATAGTCCTGGTGGTGGTATACGGAGAACACCATCCATTACCGCAGTAGGTAGTAGTGATAGTCTCAGTAACGGGGGAAGTAGGTATCACAGTCTTGGTGTATGTAAGAGTGCTGCACCAGCCGTTTCCGCATACAGTAGTGGTAACGGTACTAGCCTGTCCTGTAGGTGAAACAGTGACAGTTGTGTTTCCAGGAGAGCCAGTGGATTTCGAGGCAGGAGCCACCGTAGGTGTAACAGTATCAGTTTTGGTAACAGGAGAACACCAGCCATTACCACAGTAAGTGGTGGTATAGGTAGTAGTGTAAGGTGTCTGAGTTGGAGTGACCGTTGTTGTGAATGTGACAGGGGAACACCATCCGTTACCGCACACAGTGGTTGTGTAAGTAGTGGGGTATGGTCCACCTGGAGATGTAATAGGAGGAGTAGGACAATCAGTGGTAACGGTAACATAAGTAGTACACTTTCCATCATCAGGACACTCCGTGACAGTGATAGTTGACCGAGTAGGAGTGAGAGTAAATGTCTCAGTAGTGCAAACACCACCATCACATACAGTTGTTGTAGACGTAGTAAGAGGAATAGTAGTGGTAGCAAAGGGAGTAGTACTTGCTGGATCCACAGTTCCATTCTTCGAGCTAGTAACGATAGAACCTGTAGGGATAACAGTGCTATTGACAAAGCCAGTAGATGGCACACTGCTGGTGCTGTTAATAGAGGTGCTCACAGGACCAACGGTACCCGAGGCAGAAGTGGAGTTAGCAAAACCGCTAGAAGAGACAGTGGCACTAGTTGAAACACCAGATGTACTCAAGGCAGCTGAAGTACTATTAGAAACAGAGCCAGTGACACTGGAAGTTCTAACGGCACTGGTAGTGTTGAAAGCTGCGGAGGACTGGGATGCAGTCTGGGGTACAGTGGTGATAATAGAAGTAATGCTTGGTGTGGAACAGTCAGTGGTAACCGTAACATAAGTAGTACACTTTCCGTCTTCAGGACACTCAGTAACAGTGATAGTTGACTGAGTGGGCGTGAGAGTAAATGTCTCAGTAGTGCAAACCTCACCGTCACATACAGTTGTTGTGGAGGTGGTAAGTGGAAGAGTACTATTGCTGAATGTCAAAGAAGAGCTGACAGGAGCAACAGTAGGAGAAGCAGCAGTACTGCTCACCAAAGAACTTACAGGAGCACTAGTGGAAGCACCAGAGGTTGAGTTGCTGACAACAGAACTGACAGGAGCGACCGTGGAGGAAGCAGAAGAAGTAGTGTTGTGAACAGACGAACTGAGAGAAGTACCACTAGTAGAAACAGCAGAAGTCGAGTTGCTGGTAACAGAACTGATAGGAGCGACCGTAGAGGAAGCAGAAGAAGTAGTGTTGTGAACAGACGAGCTGAGAGAAGTAGCACTGGAAGAAACAACAGAGGTTGAGTTGCTGACAACAGAACTGACAGGAGCGACCGTAGAGGAAGCAGAAGAAGTAGTGTTGTGAACAGACGAGCTGAGAGAAGTAGCGCTGGTAGACACAACAGAGGTTGAGTTGCTGACAACAGAACTGACAGGAGTGACCGTAGAGGAAGCAGAAGAAGTAGTGTTGTGAACAGACGAGCTGAGAGAAGTAGCACTGGTGGACACAACAGAGGTTGAGTTACTGACAACAGAACTGACAGGAGCAACAGTTGAAGAAGCAACAGTAGTAGAGTTACTAGCAGTAGAACTGATGGGAACAGTACTAGAGGGTTCAACACTGGTAGTGTTGCTAACAACCGATGGGGTGACAGATAAGCTGGTAAAACTAGAAGTAGTATTAACAGTGCTGCTAAGGCTAGAGCTGCTTGCAGAAGCACTTGAGGCGCTTGTGACAGGCACGACAGAGCTACTAGAGCTATTTGTAGAGGTGCTTGACAAGACGCTGGACGAGCTACTAGTAGTAGATGTAGAGCTTGATGCAGAGCTGGTAGTGCTTGCGCTCAAAGTACTAGAACCACTGATAGTCTCAGTAACGGGAACAGTAACAGTAGTACAGTAACCATCGGTATTGCAGGAAGAAGTAGTAATAAAATTAGTGACAGTAGTTCCAGGAATCGTGCTGTATACCGAGCTGAGTACAGTGGTAGTATTCTGAGTACCGATAGTGGTAGACGCCGAGTAGCTGGTAGCGGTGGCAGTCACGTTAGAGTACGAAGCAGGAGGTGCATAGACACTAGAGGTGACATAGACCACTTCACCATCATCATCGTCACTTTCATCATAAAGTTCTCGCTTGTTTAGAGCTGATCCAAGTTTCGGTCCAGCCAATTCCTCAATCTTGTTCTGAACATGAGATCCAAGGAAGTTGTAGAGTTGTTCAGCGTCTTCGGGAGAAATGTCGCGAGGCTCAAACTCATCAGCCACAACTGGTGCGGCGTCATCACGTGCAGCTAGAGAGATAACACCACCAGAGGTGCCAAAATTGCCAAAATTGGAGGTGACTTGGTTTGTGATTTGACTGACAATGTTGCTTACAATTCCAGATATTTGACTGTTACTGACAAATGGGATGTTGATCTGGTTGACCACGGACGAAGCTACCTGGTTGGCTACCTGATTAGCAACGCTAGTAATGGCACCAGGGTTCACATTGACGTTAAAACCTGATGATAAGCCGGTGATTTGAGCAGGGTTGATTGAAAATGTCATACCGCCAATATTGATGCCGGCAGGAATAATCCAGCCGCCGGTACTCCATGAAGTAGACCAGAATGAAGTCCAGGCAGTAGATGAACGAAGCGTGACAGCATATAGACTAGGATTGGCAGGGCTGGTCCAAGTGGTACCAACCTTCAAAGTTTGTACACTCCAAGAAACTCCAGCAGAGATAGGAACAGGGTTACCAGCAATGGATACAGTACCAGCAACCTGGGCGGCATTGGTGCCGACAGACAAATACTGAGAAAGCAGAGACCGAAGGGCACTGGCATCAAGCTGACCATTGGAAATAGAACCGAGAGCAGATTGGAGAAGGGATACAATGTTGGATGTGTCAACGTTTCCACCTTGGGTGAGAACTTGGCCAGCGACACTGGTAATTTCGGACTGAACAAGAGGATTTCCCAGAATTGCACTGGCAATACCAGGAATACCCGAGACTGCAGCCAAAGGTGGTGCTGAAGTAACGGGTGCAATTGCGGTAGGAGTGGGAGCTGGATTTTCCCCAGCGGTGGGTGTAACTTGGGCGGTAGCAAATACAGTGTAGGTGCTGGTAGATCGATCACCGCCAACATTAACAGTCGTGGTAACATCAGTAGTGACCGGATTCGCACCTCCAAGAAGTGCAGAAGGAGCTGCTCCTCCCAAAAGAAGACTTTGGCTAACCTGCTGTGAGATCAGAGTCGAAACACCAAACATCACTGAGCTCAAGAGTTCATTTGCGGCACTGGTATCAGCAGCAGCACCAAGTGGAGCCAACAAAGGTTCATAGAGACTACCCGGGAGTTGCGCATTTGCAGCAGTGAGAGCCAATGCACCCAAAAAGATGCTTTGAACCGTAAAGGTTTTCATAATAAACCGAGACTAAAAAGGATAGTTAGTAAACTAGGTTTCAGAATTGATATACCAGTTTTAATGATTTCAACTCAACTCACCTCTCCAAAAAAAAGTGTCTATCAAAGAGCAATATAATGGTATACAAACAGAAAAAAATATTTTATACAGGCTGTTGTAAGAATCACTGATGGTTAGCAGGTGGAACGATAATGGTAAGACAACCAAGGCAACTGTTCAACCTTTTCACAATTAACTACTCACACTGAGGCAATTGGGGGCTAAAAAATTGCTGAAAATTCGAAACCCTCAAACTTATCTCTGGTGATATATTGTAAGTAACTACAGTCGCAGTGAGTTATTTCAGACAGGCACTATATGTCGACAATATATAATCCTGTTAGCGAATGGACTAGCGATTGGGGAAAGATATATACTATTGGCCCAACAGCAGAATTCCGTAATATATATATTACTGGATGCAGGTCGTACCAGAGCTATTTAATACTTTATCATTTTTTCCATGTATGCTGTTCCGACTTGAAATAAAAATAGTGTGCGCCAATGTTTAAGATTATAATAGGGTTTATGGGTTTGATGCGCCTTGAGGCCTCAGTGGGACCGTCTCACCACCACTAGGTTTTAGTTTTTTCTAACACCTGTCCAAGCAAAAGCAAACGTAGCACCTAGCGGCATATCCAGCTGATGTGACTAGTATTTGTAACAAGCTGAGGTATTCGGGTTGCATTTCCGCTGGAGATGGGAAAGTGAACACGAGTGTGAGAAAAAAGCAAAGTCCCCACTGAGAAGAGTAAGATTTCAACATCAGGCAAGTGTAACCACTAAGAGCAAAGCAAAAAGAATTACAACGCCTGGTTGCTGGAGATTTTGTGAAGGTGGCTGAATGGATAATTTATGTCGAGTGGGATAGCTAAGCGTGATGTTCGCCTTCGTCTACACAAAGCCAACATTACGTCCAGAATATCTCGGGATCTTGTAATGCTCGTATTATAGCCAAGAAATGGTAAGAAAATGAACAACTCTTCGTTGGCCGGGTTCCAAATATATCGGTTGTTTGCCAGTTATCTCTTTACGGGAATCATTTATTTGCATTGTATTGTATTCTATTGTATTGCACAAGTTTGACAAGTTGTCATGTTGGCGAATTCCGACAGAACGTCAATCGAATTGGACCATGGCTACAACAGCCAAAAGCTCAGTCAATCAATGTACTACAGCCTGCCAATTGCTCTTAGATCACCATAGAATTGATTCTTAAAATAGATATGACTTTGCTAGATAATATAAACAATGCCTGGAGAAACTGATATTATTATATCGCAGGTGTTCGCTTGATAAATAATAGTATCTTGATATTTCGGTTGTGCTTTTATTCTCAAGCTACAGATATTTTGGCGGTCCCACCTCCAGAGTCCAGCCTTCTTTATTCCCTGACCGAGCAGTGGTCAGACAGAACTGTCGCCTTGCTAGTCCAATCTCTAGACATAATCGTCTAAACTTCCACTGCTAGTACCCTAGATCAATCGTCTTGCACCCTTGCAATTTTCCACACTCTTGTTAGCGAGGGCCTTGGTGTTGTAGATCCATTGTTCGTACCTGAAATCTCATCGGTTGCTTGATGGGGTATTTGGACTTGCTTTTTGCGGAAACCGACCGACCTGTCAGGGCCATCACATGGGGGGCGGCTCAGATCTCCCTGGCCGCACTAGAGATCGTTTTTATCCTTCCATCTTAACAATCACTGGTGATGAAAAAATAGCCCCCCAGTTTGAACAATACAATTAGAACGATAGAAAAGGTTTAGCTTGCCCATCATGGTCGAGCGCATGGATTTTCAAAGTCATGCCAAACGTTGTGGTAGATATTCTTAGACATGACTTTCTTCATATTAATGCTATATTATACTGAATGGGAAGCCTGGTCTTACAATCTGACCGCCGCCGTGTGCGCATGTTCTATAAAAAGTTTACCGGCAACAGGTGGGTGATTCACATGCCCCGACGAATATAAGACCCACCTGTATTAGTGAATTATTGCAGAATATACACTATCCGTATACTGCTCTTGGTAAACATTAGATCTCGCCCTAAAATGACTGAGTGGTTGGTGACCATCATGTGTTCAACAGAGTCTGGCCATGAACAAATTGACGGAGGATCATTATTCTCCATCAAAACTCAAAACACCGATTTGCTACTTGACTTTCTTGTAGATAACGGCCGTATTATCTGATACTTCGCCGTCTGGTCCCTCAGACCCTGGAAATCCGCTTTTTTCAGTCTGAGGTTGTATCGATGTTTGCTCGTATTGCCTGAATTTGGAAACTTGTTCGGTACCTCTCACCAAATGGGAGGCACAGTGTTTCATCACCAGTCAGAGGAAAACGGCTGAGCTTGAGACATTCATTAACACCAGCTAGACGGTTTTTCCTAATGAATTCAATCAAACATTGCATACTAGTGAAGAAATTAACTTGCTTCTGGGTCAATTTATATAGACAAATATACTGACCGGAGACCACGTCGGCCGCTGCCTTGTATTCATCTGATAGACCACCTTGTAGATATTCCACCGCCAGACACCGCCAGACTCTCACTGTATCAGAGCTCAGAGCTTTGTGTTACATTACATGGCCGCCGATCAACCTAGTGCTGAAACGATACGCAGAGTTGCCGATATCCAGTTCGCTACCTCTCATACCTTACTGCCTATCACTGTGGAGAATGATACATGAACAGACATATGCATCTTGAATACTCGCATGTACCTGCTTCTTACTGGTTCTCGGACTGATGCAACCATGTGCTCTGACATTCTCCTTCCTTGTTTCGAGTCTTGCATAAAGCTGATACGCTCACCGTGCAGAAGCTTAAGCTTAATTTTTCGAGCACACCTCCAGTTGGTTGAACAAGACTCCAAACTTGATTTATATCGGTGCCGTAGCAGTGTATTTGAATCTGGTCCGTGATAGGACGTTCAACAGTGATTCTTATCTCGATAGGTCGTCCAGTCAGACTGCTTAATCTTGTGGTACGGACTCCCCCACCAGCGGAATCCATTTTCGCCTGAAGTTACTATTCAAGTCGTTCAAATACAAAGTGTGAAGAGAGACTGCCAGAGCATGAATATGAGATACTATAGTGGAAGAGCGAGTTCTAGTCTGAACTGAGCATTTTTCGATAGGAAATCACAATTCATTTCTTCCACTAATCGCCCACGTATATATCAAGATCTAGCGTCGACAAAGTGCTGCGATCTGAGGCTGCGATCCAACAGAGCATGCACAGGATTTTAGAATCTAGACTTGATCAAAAATATATAAATATCAGAATGATAACAGCTCTGTATACAGCCTTGTCGGATTGAATAGCACCTCACACTACTCTACATACTTGACGATTGACCAAAAAACAATCTCAACTTTCATGTATAGTCACATAAATGAACATAAATTTATTTGAAGCTTCATCAGAAATCAAGAATAGTGCCTAATTTTTGCTCAGCAGCTTGGACTAATATAATATCGCCAACTGCCATATCCATGATACTCAATCCCACACATTTCCAAACCACCAACCCGTTAGCCTTTATTTTGCTCAAGACAGAATTCCCCCCTTCTAAAATCGATCCTATATCCACTAATCTTTCCTTGTCAACATTGTTATTGGTGATCTCGCCGGCCTCTTCATATACTGCTTCTGTAGAATCAACCAAGATCTCATCGACCCTGGCAACGAGATCTCCGCCAATCTCATTCATGGTGGGCTTGTAGCTACCAATCAAACCTATAAATACATTGGACTTTTCCGGGATCCATTCAGACTTGATTACTGGATCTGTAGTTGGAGTGCACCCAAAAACAATCTGGGAATTGCCAACCTGTTCAGCAGGATCTGTCATGAGTTGAACGCTGATGTGGGGAAACTCTGATTTCAATTTATCAGTCAGGTCTTTGACTCTAGAAGAGGACAGAGTCCGATTCCAAATATAAACGGAATCAATTGAAGCGTAAGTCATAAGGGTCAGCCGAACATGCCAGTAAGCTTGTGGCCCTGCGCCAAATACTGATATAGCTTTAGGAGAGCTAGAAGAATCGACAACGCTCTCGAGAGCAATGAGAGTGGCCAGAGCAGTCCGGAAAGAGGTAAGTTTTCCAGAATCCAGTAAGCCTCTCGGACGACCATTTTTCGCAAGGATCATAGAGAAGCCTTGGAATCCTTCGTTGGTGCCAGTAACAACTTTGACCCCTGGCGTTGGATTTACAGCAGGCATAAACAAATGAGAGCCATAGTCGGTAGTAACAACGGTTCTCGATGGCAATGATTTTGGATTGGCACTATAGAGTCTCAAAGCACTAGAAAGACTAGTTTTGTAATCTTGTAATTGTGACAATGTAAGATTATCCAGTAAATGGCTTACCGCTTCACCATTAACCACCAACATGTCGAGAGAGTGAGAAGGTGGAGAGGACGGCAGAATTTCAGCCTTAACAACACAAGATTTTTCATATTTACAATGATATATACAACACCTGATACATAGTACATGCTGATACACGTGATACACGATTTAGTGTGACATTTAACGCTTCTTACCCTTTTTGCCCTTCTTTCTTAATATGGACATGAGCTGACCACCAGACTGGACGGGGACCACCTTCTCGTCCAGCATGTCGAAGAAGCTGGTGTCGGCAGCAGGTTTCTTCTCTTCCGACGAATCAGTGGAAGAAGTAGCATCAAAATCACCGTACTTCTTTTTGAACTTGGCCATCTTGCCAGTGGCATCTGCTTCGAGCGCTTTGATGTTGGGTCGTGAAGGGTTCCAGGAAGGATGTGTCTTTTGATCCGATAGATAACGCATTTCAACTTTAGGGAACTGGGATCTCCTGGTGATGGTCGATCCATCCGAAAGCTCTACAGTACATTGAAATTTGTGATAGATTGCAGGACGGAGTTCTCCGATCTTGAGCTTTCGAAGAGCTCGCCGGTGAGGCAGCAGGGATCGTCCTCCGGGAGGGACATATGCAGTTCGCGTCATAGGAGGAGCTATTCGAGCAAAGCTACCGCTAAGTACTGGCCGCTTAGTTGCGGCAAGAGTGTTGGACCTCAGCATGGTGTGTTGAGTTATCTGCGGTCGGAATGTTTATGCTGGTGATCAAAATTTTGTCAAGAATGAAATTTCACTATGTAAGGGTAACTAGCTAACATACCGTGCCGTATTATCTGCAATAACCAAGCGAAACGAACGAACGAACTAATGGGCAATAACCGGAAAAGTTAAATGGAGATATCGGTGATTAGAGGACGATGGTCGGAAAATATAGTGGCATCAAAGTCGGAGTGTAGGACTCCCGATCGTTGGATCTTCACGCTTGATGAAGCCCAGATGAAATCAATGCGACTCTTGGGCTCCTCATCATTGAACCCGGTATAAGTATAGTAGTGACCATATCGCAAGGGTTTTTCCAATGACAAGTAAGTATCGGTAAGGTAATTATGGACAATTTTGTAGGCCTCATCATCGGGAGGAGAATTGAAGTCTCCAGTGAGAATTAGAGGAGCATCCTTGGACTTGTCCTGGTATTCCTTGACAATGATCTTGGCACCCTCCCGGCGAGCAATATCACCAGCATTGTCCAAATGGGTGTTGAAAACATTAATTCTCACACCACTATCGCTTTTGCTCTCAAAGTAACCCCAGTTGAGAATACGATATGAGCCACCATCCCAGCCCTTGCTAGGCTTGTCGGGGGTCTCGCTCAACCAGGTAGTATGAGACTGAACCAACTTCCATTGAGAATGTCGGTAGAAAATGGGATTGAATTCACCTGACTTTTTGCCATCATCTCTAGCAACCCCCAAATACGCCCAATCTTCGCCTAGACCTTCCAGAATGTCTTGTAGAGGTTCATAGAGTACCTCTTGCAAGCATACAAAGGTCAACGGCGCAATCTCCACATTAAACAGAATGCTGTTTATTACCAATTGCTTGCGGTCCTTCCACAACTTTTCGCCTTTGGTAGGACTAGAAGTTGCATAACGAATATTATGCGTGTATATTCTTACTTTTGTCAAATCTCTGTACTGTTGAACCCTCATTATTGCGGAGTAGTGTGGAGACTCTAGCAACTTGGTAGCCGCTTTGTTATCGTCCCAGACTGTTTATCACCGGAATTATTAATCTCGTGACACTCGGGCTAAATGACAATGCTTACTTGTCGACAATCATCAAACTAGCCTCTCACTGTGAGGTAATTATCCGACATGCTGAATTCACCCTACCGGAATGTTCGGCGCGGTGAACAAATACAACATGGGGCAAGTGACGATGGTATAAAAACCAATACCAGGCGCTTGTAACTACTCACCATCTTACTTCCAACAGAATTCCAGCAAAAATGAGCACCCTTGCCTTAGTTATCTCTCCAATTTCTATATTTGTTCCCTCTGCATACGTACAAGGTATTGCAGCTTGTTGTGCTACCGCCAGTCCGTCTCACAACCAGCCTTTGTGCAGTTCTACTTCTGTCTACACTCAAATATGCGCTGTAGACAGTCTGGATTCATACTTGGGAATTCTAGCATGTATCGATTCTGTAAAACTAGGCACAGGAGTCGCTTCAACTTGGTATGGAGCGGAAGCTGACTACTCTTGTGCTGTTTTATATAACCTTGGACCTGCTAGCTTTACATGCAACGATGCGCCCATCTGCGGAAGCTATTCAGGTCTCTCCTCACTTCCGCTACCCACTGATAGTGGCACTATCAATTGGAGCACAGTTTTTCCTAGTACGACTACTTCTACAATTATATCCACAATTGATATTACTTCAACTATTACGGCAGCTACTCCTACCATCACTGTTACAGTTCCTAGTTCTTCCTCTGTAGCCACTACTACTGGTGGGCAGTCTACTTCGAGTGTGACAAGCAGTACGGCAGCGCCTTCTCAGAGTGCTTCCTTTTCTCTCACTGCTACATCGAATCTACTATCTAGCGTTGAGGTTACGAGCACTCTGCTGTCCACCACTAGTTCAACTTCCGAAACCACTTCCTCGGCATCGGTTACAACCGCGGATACTGGATCCATTACCACTCCGAGCTCCACATCCAGTACTACTGATCGTGAAACTTCTACTTCTCTTTCTAGTAGCATTGATACCGAAACATCTACTTCTCTTTCTAGTAGCATTGATACCGAAACATCTACTTCTCTTTCTAGTAGCATTGATACCGAAACGTCTACGTCTATTTCTAGAACCAGTGTTGATCTCTCCACCACTTCGTCTAACCAATATACCAGTTCTATAGCTTCTGGGTCTGAGAGTGTCTTCCCGTCTACATCTGCTTCGTATTCTTTGACTTCACCATACCCTACAATAACCTCTAGCAGCATATTTTTGTCATCCTTCTCTGCTACATCGACTCCTTCTTCTAGGTCTGCCCTCACGACATCTGCGACTACTTCATCCCGGCATAATAGAGGTAATACGAGTAAAGTGTCACCATTGAGCATTTATATTGCGGCACTCTTACTTTCTATTGTCGGTGCTCTGTAGACCCCACCGTATCTTGCTTTGCGACCTTACCATCCATTAATTTCGAGTCATATCGCTAATTGCGAGCTGTATTGCTTAATAAATAATTTTTAATAATTACTAATAATAATATCATACAATTTCGCTAATGCTGATTATCCTCAACATCATCATCATCATCGTCGTCATCATATACGTCCAGTATCGATACATCTTCATTATCATCATCATAATCTTCGTCGTCATCTTCGTCGTCATCCTCTTCCATATCATCCAACATATTCTTGAGCTCATGGGAATCAGTATGAGATGTTCCTTGAAGTGACACTCTTTCTAACAAGGCCTCTTTAGCTTGGGTGAGAGTAGCTTTATGCTTCGTCTTCTTGTCTTTTATAACACGATCAATGAACGAGTCATCAATGGTCTGACCTCGTTTCACAGCCAATAACTTTGCTCTCAGAACTCTTCTTATTATATCAATGTCCTCAGAATAATACCAACCATCGTATTGCCTGTTGCATTCTTCGTTGATTCTTGCGGATGTTATCAGTGGTTGAATCTGAGGATCCGTAACGTCACAAAGCTGAACAACACGGCCTGTCAAAACATGAATTCCATCAAAAATATATGACGAATGGTTAATATCGGAATCAGGAGCATCGATGTTCATTGAAACATCTCCATTATCGAAAGTTTCGTTGGGCTCTTCAGATTTAATGGACGATATTTCGCCAT
The DNA here is from genome assembly GCA_030705125.1 of Zygoascus bituminiphila. Classification (NCBI taxonomy): domain Eukaryota; kingdom Fungi; phylum Ascomycota; class Dipodascomycetes; order Dipodascales; family Trichomonascaceae; genus Zygoascus; species Zygoascus bituminiphila. The sequence goes on along the minus strand of JANIWT010000023.1, from coordinate 41,757 downwards.
GCTCCCTCAGTATTCGAAAGTGTTCAGTCTGATATTGCGCGTACTTGGACGAAGAACGAGGATCAACGCCATATTTTGCATATGCGCTTCGATACGGACCTGATTTAAAAAAGTAGGCTACGTATGGTAGGGCTTTTTTTAGGACACTCTGAAGATCAGGGTGTATATTGTTCTCCACGCCCTTTCTGGTCCAGAGAGGCCTTGTATCAAACAGCTCCTTGACTTTATCGATGCAAAGTGATACCGCCATTTCTGGATTCTCTGGAAGACTATCTGGGGGAGACTCTGGAAAGCGGTCATCCCATCCAATCATGATGGAATGGAGCCTCTGGGAGACCGAATTATTGATCAAGCGCGATTTCCCCGTCTCATCGCTAATGATTGTAACCGCAGGGTTCTGACGATATGCATAATTGAACGGAAATACTACCTGAGAAATTCGAGGAGGTGGCATGGCATCAATATCCCCCGGAATCTCATCAAACTCCTTGAGTCCTTCCAGGGCCAGCTTCTGGATCACCTTGAGTGACCCCGCAAAAATGCTCGGCCGCACTTTCGACAGAAATGCAGAATTAGATGTATTTCTTTGGAAATCACTCATTTCGCGGAATCGAAAGTTGGATTCCAAAATGCGCTCTGGTTTGACGGAATAGTCCCCCTTAGCTAGCTTTAATGCTTGATGAACATCACCACTCGCTTGATTTAGAAACTTTTTCGGTATATCGATTTTGAGTAGGATATTCTGATGCTTGGTAACACGCGAATTAATAGGGTGTTCAAACGGATCGTCTGGTCTGAATCGTAGCTGCAGTGGCTCTTGCTTATCTGTGGCACGTGATATAACACTAGGTCCACCTACGAGTGACAAAGCGCGAGCAACATTTTGAACATTAGCCGGAAATTCAATTGATATTGCTCGCGGTACATCAAGAGAATGCTTTTCAGCCAGCGAGCTGGGCATTGTGCGAATGGAAGTCGAGTTCGCTTAGTACCCAACTGTCAACTGTGGTAAGAGTCTAACTGTGAAGAGACTCTAACTGTGAGTGAAAAGAGTCGGGTAGGTATGCCTTTCATCACATTATCAAACAGACGGCGGCCAAACAATCTCATGATGCAAGAGAAAAAAGTGGACCAATGCCCAGTAGAAAACGCTTCCCCCTCATAGAATTCAATCTACAGCCTAATTGACCTATACGAAAGTACATTGTTTGCTCAGGTTGCTGCATTTTTCTTGCTTCTCTCCTTATGTTGCTTCCACTGTGCGGCTGAGCAAATCTCCAAACGGAAAGCCACACTCAAATGTTATATTACAGCAGCCCATCGCACATCATTTTAAACTAGATTTAACTTAAACGCGACCAAAATGTCTAGCGGAAATGTGTTTGCGATCTCCAACCGCTTGCCGGTTACAATCAAGAAGATGGAAGATGGCTCTTATAGTTATCAGATGTCGTCTGGTGGACTTGTGACTGCGTTGTCTGGTCTTAAGAGAACACGCAATTTCAAATGGTTTGGTTGGACCGGCTTAGAAGTGCCTGACAACGAGAAAGATCAAGTTTCTCGAGATCTGGCCGAGAAATTCAGCTGCTACCCTGTGTTTTTGAGTGATGATTTGGCTGATTTGCATTACAATGGTTTCTCCAATTCCATATTGTGGCCGTTGTTTCATTACCATCCTGGTGAGATGAACTTCGACGAAGTCGCATGGGAGGCGTACACTGAAGCCAATCGACTGTTTGCCAAAGCCATTGCACCATTGGTTCAAGATGGTGACACTATCTGGGTCCACGATTACCATTTAATGCTCCTTCCTGCCATGCTGCGAGAAGAGATTGGCAGCAACATAAAGGTCAGAATTGGTTTCTTTTTACACACCCCGTTCCCGTCGAGTGAAATCTATCGAGTATTGCCGGTTCGTCGACAAGTGCTTTTGGGTGTTCTTCAGTGTGATCTCATTGGATTTCACACCTACGACTATGCTCGACATTTCCTATCTTCTGTTGCCAGAATATTACACCTAGATCCTTCGCCCAATAGCGTACAAGTCAATGGAAGAAACGTTGTTGTTGGAGCTTTTCCAATTGGCATTGATGTCGACAAGTTTCTTGAAGGTCTCGAGACGCCCAAGGTGGTTGGTCGAATCCGTGAACTGGAGAAGAAATTCAACAACACCAAAATAATTGTTGGCGTTGATCGTCTAGATTACATCAAAGGCGTCCCCCAGAAATTGCATGCATTTGAAGTTTTCCTCACCGAACATCCCGAATGGATTGGCAAAGTAGTACTAGTGCAAGTTGCTGTCCCGTCTCGACAGGATGTAGAGGAATATCAAAACCTGCGGGCCGTGGTCAATGAATTGGTTGGTCGAATCAATGGTCGATTTGGCAGTGTGGAGTTTACCCCGATTCATTTCTTGCATAAAAGTATCGATTTTGAGGAGTTGATTTCGTTATATGCTGTCAGTGATGTATGTCTTGTTAGCAGCACCCGAGACGGTATGAATCTTGTTTCCTACGAATACGTTGCATGCCAGCGGGAAAAGCACGGATCTCTTATTTTGTCTGAGTTCACAGGTGCAGCTCAATCGCTTAATGGCAGTATTATTATAAACCCCTGGAATACTGACGAGCTATCTGAAGCTATATACGATTCGCTTACTATTGCTGAGGAAAAGCGAGATAACAATTTCCGAAAACTCTTCAAATACGTATCGAAGTATACAGCCGCTTACTGGGGAGAGAACTTTGTCAGTGAATTGCAAAAGCTTCCGTTAAGTTAAGCTTCACTTGAACTTTTCTTCAAGCAAATTACCTGTAGTGAAATATTACAAAATACTTGTTGCAGAGATTAATCTAAAAATGGCAGAAAAGGCCAAAAACAACCTCGGTCCAATCTATTTATAACGGCAAACCTCGTTGTTGTCTATCGTAAAGCACCCTCTCCACTTCCTTGAGAGTACTACTGTTTGCCATCATCTTGTTGACAGTTTCAACGTATTCGTCATAAGGATCGGAATCATGGACAATTCCTCCACCTGCTTGTAGAATAGCATTACCATCCTTGACAAGCATTGTCCGCAACGCAATACAGGTATTCATGGATTTAGAGTCGTAGCCAAAATAGCCAACAGCTCCAGCATAGATACCACGTCGCTCTCCTTCCAGTTGACCGATTATCTCCATGGCTCTGACCTTAGGGGCACCAGACACAGTACCAGCAGGGAATATCGACCTGAAGGCATCGAATCGGGTTTTTTCGGGACGCAAAACACCACTGACTTGGGAGACTAAATGCATAACGTGAGAGAATCGCTCCACGGTCAGAAGGCGATCTACCGATGTAGTAAGGGGATCGCAGATCCGGTTGATATCATTTCGGGCCAGATCAACCAGCATGACATGCTCAGCGCGGTCCTTGGTGGAAGACAAGAGCTCGGCAGCCAGAGCATCATCTTCTTCAGTAGATTTCCCTCGTTTTATTGTACCCGCAATAGGGTGAGTAATGATTCTACCCTTCTCTTCCTTGACCAGCAGCTCAGGAGAGGCACCTACTATTTGAAAATCAACATAGTCAAGATAAAAGAGATACGGCGAGGGGTTCACAGTTCGAAGATGTCTGTAGATATAAAAGGGGTGAACGTTAGTTGGATGATAAACTCTCTGAGAAGGAACAGCCTGAATAATATCGCCACTGATAATGTACTTCTTGAGAGTCTTAACATGCGCCTCGTAGCCCTCTTGACCAATGTTGGACTTATATTCGTCCGAAATGACAATAGGGGGCTGAGGAGGAAGATACGACTGCTCATTAGTATCACCAGTAAGCTCGTCAACGATCCTCTGGATTGTTGCCTCGGCATCAGAGTAGGCCTGCTGTAAGTCGAACGTAGCTCGATCAGCACCGTCGGGAACATGGATGTTGTGAATGATGACGATCCGTTGGTAGACATTGTCAAAGGCCACAAATGTGTCAAACAACATCAGAGCAGCTTCTGGAAGCTTCAGATTATCTTTGAGATCTCTAGCAGTAGTCGGTTCAAAATATTTGATACAGTCATATGAGAGATATCCGATAGCCCCACCAGACAGTGCAGGCAGAGCGGCACCAGCAAACGCCGACGATTGTCGGTATTGATTCAACTCTTTTTCAAGTTCCACTAAGGGATCAACATCTGGCCCAAAACCATTTCCGGTCTTGATGATTTTTCTGGGGTTGACACCGATGTACGAGTACCGGTCGAGTTTCTCACCGCCAATGGCCGACTCCAGGAGGAACGAGGGCTTTGGTTTGCCAACACCAGGTCTGGCGAGCTTCAGATATGCTACATGAGGGTTCAGAGCACCGGCTAGAATCGACGCATATACGGGGTACGTATTACTAACAGCATGCACATCTTGCTTAAATTCCGCCTGAAGAGACGGCAGATCTGGCTGCAGATTAACGGACATGTATGTTGGTTGACAGATGCTGGGATTTTTCAACCTCTTCACATTTTGAAATTTGTCAAGGATGAATGACTGATTCAGAGCTTACAGTGACAAGAACAGAAGTAAAATACAGCGAACAACCCAATACGAACCGACACAGTGGACCAAAATAATAATTTATAGTTCTTCTACCCTTTAACCTAAAATAATCCACTATTTTGCTACGAAAACATTCCACCATTTCCATTCTTCCTCCTTCGCTATACGATTGGGCTCTTGCATTTCTCATTTTGGGTTTCTGCCGTACTTCACCACCCACCCTGCCTAAATAATTGAGGGGAACATTTGGGAACGACAAGCACCAGGCTAGTTCGGATGACTACCGGATAACCAGGCGTCCATGATGCGCATTTTTCTCATGCATCAGACTATCTATCGAGTAAATTTCAAAGTATATTCCATATGAAATACAATCGAGATCTTTTGCAATTGCAAACGGCGCATCCAAGCCTGCCCCGCCCAAAAAATTGGTGGTTTTGCACCCGAGCCAAAACAAAATTTTCGGTGGGTAGTTTCCTTCACTCCTATTAAATCTACTCTTCACTACACCACTTGGCTGGACTGGAGACTACCGTTACAAAGCAACCCGTACGCCACTACCGCTCATTCGAATCTCTGTATATAGACTCAGTTGTTCTGATAATACTCGGGTCGTAGACACTTAGAAAACCGTTTGTTTGCTCATACTAGTATAGCAGCTATCAAGTGTTCAAGTGCTGGCGCGTTCTCTATCACGTATAAAGAGTCTACCACAGTCAGTTCTGTTTCAAACCTCTCAATCAATCAATACCACATCATGGGTCAAATATTATCACAGCCGGTTGTGGACAAGGTAAGTATTTGAATATGAAATGCTATTTCCTCGACCGATTGTTGATTGTCGATGTCATAATCGTTGTGGTGTCGTGGTAATTCCTTATCAGACGGAACAATTTCATCTTGGGGATCTGCGTGGCCAAATGGTCCGACTTTATGTTTCTAGTTCTACACATCCAACATGAAATATACCCACAGCGATCAATCAATCTTGGTTGAATGGAGTCTTTGCGATTGGACATTATGGTCTTGTGTTGATGTTTCTGTTGTACCGGTTTACTAACTTCCCCTCCACAGCAGTCTGAACACGGCGAAGATGATCGTCTCTACTACGGTCTTTCAGCCATGCAAGGATGGCGAGTCACAATGGAGGATTCCCACGCCACCATATTGGACTTAAAGACTTCCGATACTGAAGACCAAGGTGAAACCCCCCTCGAGAAGAGAATTGCATTTTTCGCGGTATATGATGGCCATGGTGGTGACAAGGTGGCTCTTTTCTCCGGTGCCAATCTCCACCAGATCGTTGCTAAACAACCCAAGTTCGCCAAGGGTCAGTTTGGAGATGCTCTCAAGGACGGCTTTTTGTCTACTGATAGGGCAATTCTCTCTGATTTTGAATTCAAGGGCGACCAGAGTGGTTGCACTGCTACCACTGCAATTATCACTCATGATAAAATCATTGTCGCCAATGCTGGTGATTCGCGAACCGTGTTAGGTGTCAAGGGTACTGCCAAACCCATGTCTTTTGACCACAAGCCTCAGAATGAAGGCGAGAGAGCCAGAATCTGCGCCGCTGGCGGCTTTGTTGAAGCTGGTCGTGTCAATGGCAATTTGGCCTTGAGTCGAGCCATTGGAGACTTTGATTTCAAGAAATCGGCCGAACTCCCCCCAGAAGAGCAAGTTGTCACTGCCTTTCCTGATGTTACTGAGCATGAGATCACTCCCGATGACGAGTTTCTTGTTCTTGCCTGTGACGGTATCTGGGATTGCATGTTTTCGCAGACAGTGGTAGAGTTTGTGCGACGAGGTATTGCAGCCCACCAGGAGCTTGATCAAATCTGTGAGAATCTCATTGACAACTGCTTGGCACCAGAAAGTGATATCGGCGGGTTGGGATGCGATAATATGACTGTAACCATAGTTGCTCTTCTCAATGGAAAGACAAAAGAGGAGTGGTATGACTTGATTGCCACGAGAGTGGCCGCTAACGATGGTCCTGTTGCTCCGGAGGCCGCAGCCCAGTTGATTGGCAACCCTTTCTCAGGACCTGATAACACTAATAACAACAACAATTCCAGAAATGGCGGAGCTGCTTCCGGTGGAAGTGGAGCTTTGATGCTTCAGCAGCTTTTGGGCGGTGCCACTATTGTGGGAGGACCAGACTTGGGGCAGTTTTCGCTGCAAGCTGGGTCTGAAGCTCATAACTCGCTTCTTGCTCGACTTGGTGTGGGTAGAGGAATCACAGTGGAAGAGGTTGACGAAGATGAGGCTGACGGAGAAGACAAGGTTTTGGAGGTTGAGAATAGCGATGAGATTGCTTCCGCCTCGGCCAAAGGCTCTGCATCGTCATGATTTTAATCATTTTTCATCATATTAAGAATAACATACAAAAAGATGATTAACGAGACATGAAATATTTATTCTTAATCTTTTCTTATTGTTATTATATTATTATTATTTGTCAATTCCTTGTCTGTGTGTTTGTTTGTCGGATCGGTCTTTATGCTTCTAATTTGTACTATGATAATGTCATTTATCATACGACTATCTACAATACTTTCGGCGACACATTTTTGATGCGGTCACCTTTCTATATATATATATATATCTACAGACTACGGGCAAATAACTCCGCCTTGCTTTGCTTCATGCTTCACCCGTAATATAGCCCTTTTTCAGAACTCAAATAAGTTCATACTGTTGGTATATGCAGCTTCTATAACAGTTTCAACTGGTAGTTCCTTGACCCCAGCAACCACATCTGCCACCAAAGCAACAGCACACGGCTCAGAACGGCCCTTGACCATTGTATCTAATGCATGTTTTTCCTTCTTGACTGTTTTGTAGGGTAGCTGTTTAACAAACTTGTACGAAGCGTGAGACGGTCTGATCTCACACCAGGGCCCATCGGTTTCCAGCACCAGCTTGTTTAGCGGAATTGATTTGACAACATCTAGACTCTCCTGAGTCCTCAACGAGCATCCATTTACACCAATGTATAGTCCAAGATCAAGCACATGCTGAGCTTCTTCAACTGTGCCGGTGAATGAATGGACTACACCACCTTTAGGCAATTTGCCCGCTTTGATGTAGGGAGACAGAATAGCTTCGAAATCTTCAGCAGCCGCTCTAGAATGCAAAAAAAGAGGCAAATCTAAACCAACAGCAATATCCAGTTGATCCTTGAAATATTTTCTCTGAATATCCGCCGGTGAAAAGTGCAGTCTATCATAGTCTAGACCAAGCTCCCCAAATGCCTTGACGATCTTGGACTGTTTCCCCTTGGCTGCCAGCTCCGTTATAGGATTCAGATCGCCATGATGGTCGAGATCATATTCAGCTGCTGAGCAGGGATGAACACCTACAGTACAATACAGATCCATGTATCCCGGTTTGCTGTAATTTTCACATAGCTCAATCGCTTCCTTGGAATCAACGTAAGAAGTTCCAGTCACCAAAATCTTGTCAACACCAGTCTTATGAGCCCGATCTATAACATGCTCGAAATCGTCAGAATGATATCTCTTTCCATGGTAGATTCCACGATATTGACTATCGGTCAAGTTGACAGCAATGTCTATAAATCTGCGAGCGCTCATCGGTGGACGTAGATTACGAGATGGACCAGATAAACTGATTTGATGTGCCAAAAATGTTGAAAGGACTAAGGGATTGAATTTCAGTAGTCAACTAACCAGCAGAAGGAATCATAGTTCATAAGGCAAAGAGAGGTATTTCAAAGATTTCCAACTCTTTATAGGATACTTTTACTATTTTCCAACGTTTTTAATCCCCTGTTGAGTGCGCTTTGACGCCTACAACAGCTGCCACCAGTGGCCTGATTGTCACGTGACTCCACCTACCAATCACCCTGGTGATATCCAAAAGTGGGTTTACCAGATGATACAATTTTTTAGATATCTCTCCACAGAAAACAATCGGCTATTTTCCTGCATACACGGCACATATTCTTACTCAAATAGATAATTGGCGGGTAGCAGTTAAACAGTACCGTCTTTATTCCGTCATTATATCCTTCCTAACAGAGTACCTTTGCAGTGCTCGATTTGGTTCCTATTCAAAACCAAGTGCATTCATTGGCTAGATGGCCCTAGTATCATCGTCAGATCCAGTGCTGTCGCTGCTGGATAAAACAGATGTTTGTGAAGCTGATATTTACGCGCTTTGTCGTGGCTACGAAGATGTCAAAGCTGATGATGTGATATATGCTTTTCATATTTGGACTTCTCTTCTCGACTATATGAAGGAGGCAGATTCAGGGTGGTTTTCACTGCTGAGCAACTATGAGATCGATACTACTACAGAGGTCGACCAATTCCACCTAGACTTGGCTGTTAGAGTTGGAGCCAGGTCGCAAGAGCTTCTAGATGAGATTTTTACTTGGAATATTCGCAAGCTTAAAAGAAAGGTCAATCGAACCATGCCTAGTATTGTTTCTTCCGACGCAGCAACATTGCTCACCATATTGGTACTACGAATACTATCAAAGTTCACAAAACTGGAGTTCAAACTTCAATTGGCACTTTCCAGATCTACTTTACTTAAAATCAACTACGAACTTACTGGTCTGCTTTCGAAAGTTGGAAATAAACATGCTGCGTCCAATCCCGGCTCAGGGTCAGGCGGCTTCTTCTCGATGTTTTCTGGTTCATCGGCGCAGCAACAACAACAACAACAACAACAAGCTCAATATGATAACCCGTTACTCATCAAATATAGAAGCTTTGTCAAACAACTTCTGGACGAAATGGAATCGACGCCCTTTGAATCCGTCCAACAGGAAATGTTCCAAGTCGTCCACGATCTTCGTCAGATGTTCGTTCAATTCTCCAACGCCGCAACAGGTGAGGCGCCAGCCGATTTGCCTGCATCACACGAGCACATTGGCGATTGGCAGGATTACGATATTCACGGTAAAAATACTAATACTCACAAACGTACAGTCTCTGCTACTACCTCTGTTTTTTCTACACCTCTGTCTCAGTCGGTCTCGACGGCCAAGACGTCGATTGCAGATGAACTCCCTTCCATGATGCAGGCGTTCAAGCAGGCCGAGCAACAACAGGCTACGTCCTCTCTATCGGTCATCAAGAGAAAACAACTACAAGGCTTCAATTCGAGCTCACCACTGCCTAAAAAGAGAGATGCAGCTATGGAAAATCGTGTCTTGCAAACAAACAACTCCTTGAGTCCGTTCGACAATCCAGCTAGACCGAAACCTGTTGGTCCCCCAGCACATTCGCATTTGACTACTCCTTCTCAAGTAGCTACACCACCGGCTCGCAATGGAACTCTGGAGGTCAAGATGATTGACAATAGAATGATGGTGAAGACAGCAAGCGGATTTGTTGATATGCAACAATGGCTCAACACCCAGAACAGTGAAACTATTGTTATATCAAAACCCGCTCCACCAAAGCCCAAATCAACCCCTGTATCAAACCCGGTCAAAACTACGTTCTCAGAGCCGGTTCCACCTAACGTTTTACAACATTCTACGGCGCCCAAAGCAGCACCCGAGTCAGCATCCAGACCAACACCCAAACCTCGAGGATCTAGTTGGATGGGTTTGTTTAGCAGAGCTGAAAAGGACTTTGAGTCTAACTATAGTACATCCATGGGATTTTGAGACCAGCTCGGTTCACCGTTCCTTCTGCATTTTACGTCATCTAGATTATATATTATTATTCGCTATTTTTTTTGGCGTGCTTAGAGTATGAGAAAAGCATTGATTTAATTCTACTGCTTTTAAGCCCACTTCTGTACCACCACAGCTCCTACCACTCGAGCTTCCTTGAGTGAAATGCTTTTATCTGACAGTTCCATATTGGGAAATGTGGTCTGAAGAATGTATGCTCGTGATGAAGGATGCTGTTCGTCAATGTAGTCGTACAATTGCTGAACAGACCCTGCAGAGTCGAAACGTAGTCGAACGGCTTGGCCACTGGCCAAACGCAATTGAACTGCAGCATCTCCAGATGAGCCCAACCCATCAGCTCCAGCAGCTGATGTTGACTGCTGTTGAGGCTCCACAGTGCTTCTAGTGCTACTAGCAGCAGAAGTTACGGACGAGGACTCTCCAGGAACAGGAGAGCCCAATCGCATGCCTTTTCCAGAAAAACCTGCAGCCTTCTTCTTAGGGGGATTGTAGTCCTCGTCTTTTCTGTATACATCGACTCTGACATCTTCTCCTCCTTGGACATTTAAAAGTGAAAGAGGAGCTCGTCCTGCCTTTATGGCTTCGAGATGAGCCACATTGGCCGGATCATCATAACGGTATAAAGGACCATCTTCATCCACAGAAAAGCCATTTCTCCAGAAGAAGAGTTTTCGTGATGTTTCCTTGCGAGGCGCCTGTTGCTGCTCGCCAGACGATGCTTGTGGAGACTCGATGGGGATGGTTCTAGAGGGGACATCGTCACTGCCTAAGGTGTAGCCTGTGCCGCCAAAATGGTTGGCAGATCTCTGGTTGGACGAGTTGTCATATAAATCATCATCGTCATTATCAGAATGACGTCTTCTAGCCTGACGGAAAATATCATTGATGAGTCTTCCTGACGAACTGGATCCCGCGCCTTTGCCCTTGTCATCGGGGTTTTGAACAGCCAGACCAGATTTCTCACCTCCTGTGAAGAAATTGTCAGGATCATCAGGGCCATGGTTAAGAGGCGAGTCGTCTCGTTCTTTGGTGAGATCGGAAAATGTGGCAAATCGCTTTTTCGAGCTACCTGTAGCTTGACTAGAGCTTCTAGAACTTCCTGCCGAGTTGGAAGCAGCACGAGATCCTCCTAAAATTGAAGGCAAATGAGCCCTTTCTTGAGGTCTACCAGATCTACTAGCGGGATCTTCTTGTTCATTGATTTGTTGATCCTCGTCTGCAGCGTAAAACAACTCCAACGCAGTCTACAACTAGTTAGCCATCGAGAACACCTTAGAGGCAATTGGAACAAAATACATACAGTAATATCCCAATCAGCCTGCTCCAGAAACGCCTGGGATTCAGCAGGTTCTAGCTGGGTGATGAGGGCAAATTCTGCCAGTTTCGTGCTGTGTTCGTCTGACATTGCCACCGGGTGCTGATAAATCCAAGTTTGGTTTGTGGAGACTTTCAATTATATTAGTTGGTGATCGTAGGATTGGAGATGTCGCGCGTGAGAGAGCTGAGTGGGAGGGTAAGGCTAAATGATGGAAACAACGAGAGGAAGGAATAGGGGATTTAGCACCAGTTGAATGGACATGTTGAGTAAAAGATATGATAAGCTAGAATACTGGATCAATTGATTAATAAGAAATATGTAAAATTGAAGAGGAAAAAAATTTGGTTTGCTCGTCGTAGTCAGTATTTTCCCTCGGTTGATCCCACCAATAAAGTGGGTTGTATTTCTCACCTCGCATAGCTCCGATCTCGGTGGAATTTTTCAGTGTGGCTTTTCACCCCCAGACTGAATCATCCAAAAGATTGAATCATCGATATAAGTCGCGGAAAAAAAAGGTACAACAACTATGCCTCGACTTGGTTCTTTGGCTGCTGTGCCCAAAGAGCTGCGGTCGCGTGTTCCTCCATATGAGAGGCTTCTTGGCCGTCTTGGAGAAGTGCGAAAAATCCTTAATAGGCCTCTGACTCTTGCCGAGAAGATTCTGTACTCGCATCTGGTGTCTCCAGAGGAGTCGTTATCTAGCAACCCCAACAACATCCGAGGTCAAGCGTATTTGAAGTTGAATCCTGATCGGGTGGCTATGCAGGATGCTTCTGCTCAAATGGCTCTGCTACAATTTATGACCTGCGGCATGGACTCTACTATGGTGCCTGCTTCCATTCATTGTGACCATCTTATTGTTGGCAAAAACGGTGCAGATACTGATCTGGCGGCTTCTCAGATCGTCAATAAGGAGGTGTTTGAATTTTTAGAATCCTGTGCTAAGAAGTATGGTATCCAGTTCTGGGGCCCAGGCTCGGGCATTATTCACCAGATCGTCCTAGAAAACTTCTCTACCCCCGGTCTCATGATGCTTGGCACTGATTCTCATACTCCCAATGCCGGTGGTCTTGGTGCTATAGCTATTGGTGTAGGTGGAGCGGATGCTGTGGATGCTCTTACTGGCACTCCCTGGGAACTCAAGGCGCCCAAAATGCTTGGTGTCAAGCTGTCAGGAAAGCTCAGCGGCTGGACTTCTCCCAAGGATGTCATTACTAGTCTGGCAGGAAAACTCACTGTACGAGGTGGAACAGGTTCTATCATCGAATACTTTGGTGAAGGTGTTCCTACTCTTTCAGCCACCGGTATGGCTACCATTTGTAATATGGGTGCTGAAGTAGGTGCTACTACTTCTACTTTCCCTTATACCCAGAGCATGAAAAGATACCTTGAAGCTACTCACAGAGCTCCTGTTGCTGCTGTGGTTGACGAAGTAGCTACTACGACCGGCTTTTTGGCGGCGGATGAAGGTGCCGAGTACGATGAAGTGGTTGAGATCAATCTTTCAACCTTGGAACCCCACATCAACGGCCCCTTTACCCCTGATTTGTCTACTCCTCTGTCCAAGTTTGCAGACGCAGTTGATGCCAATGCTGAGTGGCCTGAAAAAACCTCCGCCGGTCTCATTGGTTCTTGTACAAACTCCTCTTACCAGGATATGACTCGAGTAGCTTCTTTGGTGGACCAGGCTGAAGCTGCAGGTCTCAAACCTAAAGTTCCGTTTTTTATCACTCCTGGATCTGAACAAATCCGAGCTACTATGGAACGAGATGGCCTCATTGCCAAGTTCGAGAATAATGGTGCCATTGTTCTTGCCAATGCTTGTGGTCCCTGTATCGGCCAATGGGATCGAGGTGAAAATGCCCCCCAGGAAATCAATGCCATCTTCACTTCTTTCAATCGAAACTTCAAGGCTAGAAATGATGGAAATGCTAAAACTATGAATTTTTTGACATCTCCTGACGTTGTTACTGCTCTTATCTACTCTGATTCTACCAAGTTCAACCCAATGACTGACTCTATTGAAACTGAAGACGGCAAATCCTTCAAGTTTAATCCTCCTTCTGAAGGTCTGGAACTTCCAACTCAGGGCTTTACTATCGGTGATCGAACTGAATTCTATCCTTCTACCGGTGTGTTTGCTGAACCCATCCCCGATAAATCCACTGAAATAGCTGTCAGTCCTGAATCCGATCGACTACAACTTCTCGATCCATTTGAGCCTTTCAATAACAAGGAAGTGGAAACCACCGTTCTTCTTAAAGTCCAGGGCAAATGTACCACTGACCATATTTCAGCAGCTGGTACCTGGCTCAAGTACAAGGGTCACCTCGAGAACATTTCTTACAACACACTGATTGGCGCTGTAAACCAGGAAACAGGAAAAGTCAATGAAGTCATTGATTTTGATGGCAAGTCCATGGGTATCCCTGATCTCATGATCAAGTGGAAGAATGAGTCTAGACCTTGGATAGTTGTTGCCGAACATAACTACGGTGAGGGTTCTGCTAGAGAACATGCTGCTCTTTCACCCCGATTTCTTGGCGGCAAAATTTTGTTGGTAAAATCATTTGCTCGAATCCACGAAACAAATCTCAAAAAGCAGGGCATGCTTCCTTTGACTTTTGCTAACCCCGATGATTACGATAAGATTTCCTCACTCGATAAGATCGAGACTGTCGATCTGTTAGACATGCTTGCTAAGAAGGGCGATAACGGCGGTACTATTACTCTGCGAGTCACCAAGCATGACTCTGGAGAACAGTTTGATATAACTGCTAAGCATACTATGTCGGCCGACCAGGTTGAATTTTTCAAGGCTGGATCTGCTATTAACTTCATTGGAAGGTCCAAGAACTAAATTCCACTTGGCCCAGCTATCCATAGATTTTCGGTCTGTATATATGCAAATATCTTCCTGCATAAAGTTATCTTCCGTTGTTTTTAACAGCATATATGTAAAAGCAAATGTTCATCATGACTCGTTAAAATATGTAACTACAAATGGGGTGTGTTTATACACAACAAAAAATCGTATAGAACCGGATATAAATAAAGGCACGACCGTGCTCGCTAAGTTACTATCAGGTTTCTTTTCTCTTGTTAAGCTTTTGGCTCCACAATGCATGATCGACGCCAGAGCCCCTGTTGATCTCGTACAACCAAAGCATGCGATCGTCTCATTTCACTTCGAAGCCAAAACTGCAAAGAATCGGAGTTGAAAATGTTGTATGGAACTCTCTGATATCGCTGGAGTTCGCCAATTAATTTTGTGGTTCTTTCACATCGATCCAAATTGACAATTTTGGGCTGGTCTTCCCCGGATCTTGGTGGTGGCCGTCGGAACTTAGGGTTACCTTCCTCGACAAAGGTCAAATCAGTAAGGTAAAGACCCAGATATGGAATGGCAGGGAGTTGCTGCGCCTTGAGACGATTTCTATATCCAGAAAAATTCTTATCAGGAATCAGCACATATTTCAGGTTTTGGAACATGGTGTGATACTTGGCCGACAACATTTCCCAGATTTTCTTCAGACGCAGAATATTAACCGACTGCATGGCCGACATGATAGATAATAACGTATTGAAATTACCAAGATCGTGGCACTTGTCTGCAATTTTAATCCATTGCTTGAGGAGTTTGGTCCTGGTCTTTTGGTTGATACCAGCCCCAGATTCAACCCCACCAAGAATCGAATCTCCAACAAATGAAGATAACTGGTTGGAATACTGAGATAGTTCCACCACATGCGGTGCAAGACCAAGACTTCGTTTCTTGAGAGCAAAGTTCTGATCGATTAGCTCGTTTGGCTGGATTTTGGAAAACAGATCATAGTCAATGCAAGTGAGTTGATTTGCAATATCTGCTGCATCAAAGTCAAGAATACTCAGGCCGCTTGGGTTCTGGTTGCTTTCACCAATTCCTGGAAGGTGAAGTGACGAAGAGTTAGCTGAGAGCGAACCCGCCGACAAAGACCCCTTGCGGATAGAAGAAGCCCAGGTAGAGACGCTCATAATAGATCGCGAGTTTTCCTCGACTACATCTGTCTTATCACGATTGACAAACTCTGAATACTTTTGGAGGAGATTCAGCTGCGTCTTGCTCAAATCGGTCACAACTACCTTCGACTTCTTCAACGTCGGAATATGGGCAATATTTCGAGCAGAATAAAACGCCTGTTCATCAGCAAGATCAATAATACGCTCAACAATAGGCGCTCCTTCATAAATATCAACACTAGTTAATTCGCGGGCATAACCATGAATAACTTTGTCGCCGTTATGTATAGCCGAACCAAAATGAGAATCAGCGAGATCCAAAATTCGAGGTAAGACAACATTATCAGTGGACTGCCTCCAATGAGACTCCATCCATCTCTTGATAAAATTGTAAATGTTCAATCTGCGGGCAGAGTACATTTCTCGAACGGTTTGGTCCATATCTGTTTCATTCATATCAGGCTCATATCTAGAGACAAGAATGTCCATGATTTCGTCAGGCGTTGTGAAAGTTCTGAAAGTTAGGAAGAATGAAGAAATCATCGAATTTTCGCCTGATTTCTTCTCATCGACAAGCATAGAAACAAAATATCGAACAGTAGCACCACGCATCTGGCCATTGGCGTCATAGATGACTTCTTCAATTCGTCCGGCATCTTCTTCATCACCGAACTTGTCCGGAGTACTTTCACTGGTGGGAGAAACCTCACCAGCTCTAATAGGAGAAAGGTGGGGAATATGAGGCAAAAGGCTCTTGACTCGACCGTTAGCGCTCGCAGTACTCTCAGTAATCTTGTTGATGCTGTTGTTAGACGAGGAGTGGCTAACATCTTCGGAATTATTGTCGGGCTTCAAATCCTGCAGGTTCTTAAACAGCTTCGAAGGTGCGGTTCGAAGCTGGTGATGCTGCTGAAACTCATCATTTGCTTCATTGGTTGGCTGTAGAGGAGTGGTGTTGCTGGTGTTATTGTTATTGTTGTAATCAGTGGAAGAATCATCATCATCAGCATAATAGGTGTATGAAGAGTCTGACGAAGATCGCGATTTACTATCATCAACAGCAATAAGCCCATCAGAAAAGTCTGGATATTCTCTGGCAGACGATAGCTGAAAATCACCAACGTGTTGAAGAATATTTCGGCATCGAACTACACATTCACCAGCAGATCGAGCACAATCTACAGCAATATTCACAAGCTTGTCGTAACCAACCTGCCTGGTGCTGTTGGGATCGTCAGCATTCTCAAAATCCTCCAAGGAGGCACTGGCGACTTCCCTGGCAATGCTGACCAAGGAACGGATCTGGGCGTAGAGATTGTCTTTTGACCTTTCTAAATCGCGGCTTCGAGGGAGTGAACGGGTGCAAACAGCTTCCACAGATGCAAGCAACTCTCTGCATGCCAGCATAGATTTTCGAGTATTAAGGAGAATTTGAGAGGATGCAGTAGGGTCGGTTTCTAGGATCGACATTCTATGAATGAATATGCCGAGATAAGTCGTGAGAGCTTCATTGACTTCATCGAGGCGCTGAGATGCAAATGGGGGCCGGCTGTGAAAAATAACGCTTTCGCGATTACCGGTAGTTGGAACGGTCTTTCTTCTGGTTGGGGAGTTTTGGGCAGAAGATGGAGAAGATGAACGAGAATGCTGCAATTTGTGCTCCCGCAGCTCAACAATTCTCTGGTGTTCTAGGACTGAATCGTGGAGCTGCTTGGAAGGAGAAGGGGGTTCGTCGTCTTCCAGTTTGCTCTTGGCATCAGTTTCTATAGCCCAGACGTCGAAGAAGATGACAGTTTTGGTGACAATCTTGTAACAGCCCTGAAGGAGTTTTTCAATAACAAGATCGTCGGTGGAGTTTCGGTGTTGTTTTGCAAGGGAAACAAGAATAGCTAGTTCAGTGAGTAAACCCTTTCTAAATTTTCTGACCGAAGGAGATCTCTTGACGATTGGAGAATCACGAGTAAGTGTCCCACACATTTCAAGCAAAGACCTGACACCGGCTACGATGTTGGTAACAGAAGTTTGAGAGAAGGTGAATTTTCGGCCGTCCTTGATGGGCGATGTACCGGTAGGAGTCTTATCAAGATTGGAAGACGAGACCTTAATTTCATGGGACTTTGGATTAATGACAAAGGTAAGAATAGCGGCCAAAAGAGGTACAGCCTGGGATTCCACGTAAGGAACAAAATAATTTGTTGGTATCCAGCCTCGAACCCCTGTAGAAAGAAGCGTAGCATCACCCCAACCGGAGGTGTGTACGGAATGCAAAATGGCAATATCACTTTCGTCAAACGAAAGACATACCGACGCCGACTCGTCGAGATTATGTTCCTGGAATAATGCCTGGGCATCGAACGAGTGAGTAGCCCGAAGATAAGGGAACTCGACCGACAAATCTATGGAAGCAGGAGCTACAGCTCCACCCTCACCAGTCAAGTCCTCATCATCCTTGGAGTCATGCGTCATGAGTTTTCTAGAAAAGTTACTTCCGTCAGAAGAGCGTGAAAGACGCTTATTGCCGCTCAAATCCGGCGATTGGGGAGGAGTAGGTTCTGTCTTTTTTAACGGTGATCTGTTGGCGTTGGTGGCCGTGGACGAGGAGGACACGAGGCTGGAGTTTGATAGACTGAAGTTCCGGCTATGGTAGTGGTGATATGTAGGGGTGTACTTCATAGACTTGGGAATAGTTGCGCCGGATGAGGAGGTAGCAAGGTCCGGGGTAGACGAGGATCTGATACCAGAGCCAATGATAAAATGCTTATTGTGAACAATGCTAGAGGTGTTGTGCTGATGGAGTTGAGTAGTTGGAGATTGGCGAGCTGACGAAGGAGAGGTGGTGAAGTCAAACGACTCTTCCCCACTAGATGGAGACGGGGGCCGAACCACAGACTGAAAGGCTGTAGTAGACATGGCAAAAAACACACAGGGAAACAGGCGGGGAGGGGGCCGTCGTGATGGTTCAGAACTGGGCTTGGATTGGATTGTCTTAGATGCAAAAGTAGGTTGAAGCAGGAGGGGGAGTTTGGTATTCAGGGATACACCGAAGCAGGACAGACGCGAACGTGCTAGATAAAGCAGTAACAACTGAATGACTATTGCTAGATTTTCAAACAAGCCCAAATATAGCCGATAGTTTGTAACGAGTCTGCGAGAAGGTTGACACAATAATTATTATATTCTGGTTCCGGTCCGCTCGAGGATTATTATTTGGAATGCCTCAAAGAAGATAGAAAACGAATGGTGATTTTTCAGGAGTTACCACACCCCTCCGCTGATAGGTAGCACCAACCCAAAACCAAAAACCCAAAAGAGCCCCTTAAGTCTCGATTGAAAACAGCGTGGAGAAAAAATAGCCCACACAAGTTTTTTTCCATGTATGGTTACCCGGCCTATACGGTGATTAGCGGGTACTGTATTTGGACGGCTAACTAAGCTGGCTGGCTTCCTTTTCAGCTTCAATAATCAAAGTGGCTGAATGGCCCCAAAACACCCCGTAAGTCTCCGAATAATAATCTCCCTAGCAAACTGGATGAGACGTGAAATAGCAGCTGGATTTACGTTTGACTGACCTAAGATAGCAAAAGCAGGCCAAACTTGCCATTAGTTGGACTGCATTATTTTTGCTTGCAATATAATGCAGAGTAACTGCCGCACAGTGCAGCACTAGTTTCACTAGTTGCTTTTGTGATAGCCATTTATGCATGGAATGTTTATTTAGGAAACGGGAACACGAGCACCGACAGTATGTGTGTATCGGTGGGGAGTACAGTACGTACGAGCAGCAGCCGAACCTGTGAAAAATGGTACGCCGTAGCATGTGGTATTTATGTCTTGTTTGCATTTTGGCGCAGCGTATGGTTGCCGATCGTTACAGATAAGCACATATACTGGTCAGTAGATAGCCAACCGGTGAACATGGCATGGCACCTTAGCGTGTTGTATTCCGTCGTCCTCTCCCCCTGGATTGTACTGGACCGATATAGATAAATTGAATTATGATTTTGGCCGGGGTTCTCCTACTACCGGTGGGGATCCGGTCCCAACCGGGGTGAGTTCCCGCCCACGGGTGCTAACACATGGGTCGGGGTATGGGCGGAGTGGTGGTTGGGGCCCTCGTGGAACAAAGCCCTACAGGTAGGCGGGTGGGTGGGCCCGGACCAAAGAAAATTTGCAAATCCTGCTCAACACCCCACTCAGCGGCCTGTTCAGGGAACATGATGGAATATTTACATTACACTAAAAACTAGACTAAAATTTTAAGTACTCAAAAAATTTTATAATAGCCGTTGTTCTATAAACTATGTATGCAGCGGACTAGGCGTTTAATAATAATGATAGCCTTCAATTATTATTATTATTTGCAATTCGATCTACGGTCGTGGTGTAGATGAACCAGACCGATAGTCAAAGGGATATTTGATTTGATTTGCTTGGTTGTTGGGTCGAAAAATAAATATAAGTCTTTGTTGCAGAACATGATGTGATATTTGGCCATTTACACCCTTTTTGAGCTTAATCGCGGGAGGAGGAGGAGGAGGGAAGTGTTCAGGGTCAAGAAAATGCAATTTTTGGGGGGCCGGGTCGGGGTTTCTTCAAAATCACGAGGGCGAGGGAGAGGCACTTACGAGAGGAGATTGAAAGAGAAACCACAAAGTCCTCAAGGCCATCATTTTTTAGTAACAGTCTGAGAGATGAGAATATCCAGATTGTCTAGCACAGTAAATCAATGCACAATAAAGAAAATATCCTTATTCTGCAGTCAACCATCTTCTATAGTTTGTGCTGCTTTTGAAATGATCCTCTTGACTGTCTTCAAAGTCAATGTGGGGAATGAATCGAGGCTTTTCATTTGAGGCGCTGGAGACACCGACCGGTAACGAAGTAGGAGTCGACGATTCAAAATCGGAATCATCGTCCTCTTCGTGCATTAAAGACATGAGAAGCGGGGAAGGAGGGGGAGAGTTGAGCAGAGCCCCGTAACATGACGGAATTTTCACTCCAGTTTGTGGGAGGAGTAGTGGGGAAGCATATAGAAAACTCTTGGCCTGTGCGGCTGCCCAGGCTTGGTGATCTGGTTGGGTACCAGCAGCAATAACAGCAGGACCAGGAGTAGCTGGTTTGGCTATACTGAAGTAGTCTTCGTTTGGAGAGCTGGTATATTCAGTTGACTGAGACTGTGTGGACGATGTCTTGCCGTTCAAGGCGGAGGCTGTGTGCTGGTGGTGCTGGGAGTGACTTCTGTTTGGAGAATAATTTAGCTCGGAATAGACCCAGTCCGATGACTGACCAGACGAAGTATCCATTTCAGCTAGACGGCAAGAATCCGAGCAGTACATGGAACCGGCAGGGCATTGCTTGTCGCAGACAGTGCAGAAATCGTAAGACCACATTGTTATCAAGAAGTCCAAAGGTTGATGCTGTGCAGCGGCAGAGTTTTGTTGAACAAGAGGATTTGATTTCCGGGTGGTGTGTTGAAATATATATATATATATTTGTTTGGGATGTTGTGCTTTCGTGTCAAAACGTGTTAGGATTTTTCACTGCTGAATGGAGTACACAGTGTGAAAGTAGGGTGCAGAAACAGAGCAAAAAAAGTACCAAGACGGTTAATCACAGCAATAGAAATTTAGCACGTTCTGTTCTTTTTGACAGTCAGGATCGCAGTTAAAATCCAGTAGTAGAGTAGATCGGCGCTGCAAAAAATTATAGTATCGAGTCAGACGGTGAAGCAGTCTAGGGTATGTAGATATATATATATAAATATATATAATCAAATGTGTCAATATTTCAACTTATGACTACACCTGTGAGGTTATATTTTTTTTATATACCCGTGGTGACACCATTTTGAAAGTTTTGTTGCTCACCAAACTTAGTCACAACTGGGCACCGGCCCCCGCGCCACACTGACCTCATCAGGCGTGAGACGGTGAGCCCAGCACGAGCAAAAATGAGTCAAAAAACCCCAGTACGGCCCAAACTTTTGCAATCCGGTAGCGCAATTCAACCATCACATTGCCAATAGTCAGTAGTTAGCACAGTGTATTTTCTACGTTCGCAATACATACAAACAGACAAACAAGTACCTGTCCCACCTTAACTCTAACACCTTGTTCTCATGTCTTGAGGTTTTTCAAACCAAAATCCCACCTTGCCGGCTAAAGAACGGACCAGTAATTCCCTTGTGTGAGAGTGACGTTTTTCTCCAACCCAGCCCAGCCCGGATTGCATGTGCCCTGTCCACTCTTTCACGTTTCCACCCTTGGCCCTGCAGAGTATGGAGAGTGCCTTTCCACCAACCCGAAAGCCCCGAGCCTGGAATCATGGCGGCATAACCAAGAAAAGCCCAGTGCTTGCTATCCCTTTTCAGAAGGAATAGCCGGCAATACCGAAAGAGATTGCTATCTTAACAGCAATAGAAAGCCATACGGTTTTATTGCTATGATGGAATGGATGGATTAAACGTAGTATTAGCGATGATTAAATCAAAGGTAAAAAAAATTCAGAATTATTTCACTAATATTATCAAGTATGCCGCTGCTGCTTGTTACTGATGCATCACTGCCACTAATGGTGGGCCTGGGTTAAAACAACGCGGGTGTGTGAATGGGTGCGGTGCGGTGCTGTGTTTTTCACCATTACTGGTTGTTGTCATTGAATTCGAGTGGGATGGTTCTTCAACCAGCTACTTGGCAAAACTACGGGGGGAATCTAAACTAACCCATCCATGACGCCTACAGCTAATTAGATTTGGGACAAAAAGTATATGGCGTACATATTGATGATGAAAAATGCATGTTATTGCGTCGAAACTAGACCCTAGCCCGACACATGGTACAATGCAATGCCAGTCGTTGTTTACAGGCAAGCAAACAAACAAACAAACAAACAAACATTGAGATAGACAACTAAACACACAAGCACCTCATGGGCGAACAATAATTGCCCAGTATTTGCCCATCGAAGACCTGTAACACTCAATGCAACGCGCCTCCGTCAGTTTTCGGCGACAGACGGGCGGGCTCCTAGCGAAATTATGACCTGAGGCATGAGGCAACAGGATGGGGTCATCTCACACCATATCTGAACTTGGAGGTAAGCTTACGGCCGCAAAACCCACACTAAATACACTAATCACAGCGGTTTGTTCCCAACCGCCCGCCGTTAGAGTTTGGTTGGGATTGCACTGTAGACTACTACTTATTAACATTGAAAATACGTGCCCTAGATTTAATAAACACGCACCACTATATTTAAATTTTGCGGGAACGCCTCTGTCCTAACATATGATACTGAGGCATTATTGGTGTCTAATGCGGGTATCCACCTCCTTTTTACTAGCGTCTCACTATGCTTCCTGAATAGAAGAATGTACCTTGTAATGTTCAGGGCATACATGTGCTCTACGACATGAGTCAATTTTTCGGGGGGACTGGCTTTGAATCACTAAGAACCACTCTGTTCCTGTTTATTCTGATCCTGTAACCAATTTATATATTTTATACTTTGGAGCGAGCCGTTGAAACCCAGAAACAGCGCGGTAGCTTCTCATCTCTTATTAATGTCTTAGAACTGCTACTCTTCTTCCTCCAATTAATGTTGATTGTGGTGCTTTATCTCTCTATATTTTCACTAGATCTAGCCCCGACATTATTTCCAAGAGAATCTTTCAACACTTTCACGAGCATCCAACCCAAAATATAATAAAACTATGAGTGGAAATTATCCCGTCTCAAAAATATAATAATCTTATTAGTGTGTAATTAATGTCCTACTCGCCTTTACCAAGCCGGCGTGGGGTCTCCCTTTGAAATATAGGGGCAGCAGGGAAATGGATTCTCACGTTGCTCATCGAACCTCACCCTATTTGGACACAACGCCCTCCGGAAAAAACACAATTCTCAAACTGGTTCATCAAACCATAGCCCTCGGGCAAATTCCGACTAGGCGAGGGCGGAAATGGACCGCATAGCAAACCACTTTGCGTCAGAATCCCACGGTTATATGCGAAACCTTGTCAAATTCAAAGCCAAAACGTTATCCAATGTACCTTACTAAAACGTTATCCTAACGTACCTAACCAGGTGGTTGGTTGTTGTAAGACACTCCCACGTTGGTTGTATTCGCCCTTTCACCAACAACTACAAACGAGAGTCTCAGTGCGGCCGCCTAAAATAGGCACGGCTCAGGAATGAAACCTTAAATCTTGTTTCCGCAAATTCGCCCCTTCCCAATTAATACCATCTCGACGCCAAGCAGGTCGTCAGTTACTCGACTTTGTTTTATTCCACTCGACCTGGTTCAGCTTCAATGGTCTGCATTCCTGGTCAGGCCAAGTACTGATATTAATTGAGGTCAGGACTGGTTCAGAAAACTCAGTGGCTCACGTCATTCTTGCAAACAGTGCTGATGAATATTTCACACGATCTACACCGCCTCATAACTCCGTTTTCTCCGTCAGTGCAAGAAACCCTATGGTCTTACGTCGACGCCCCTTGCGTTACACCTTTTTACATAAGTAGAGTTTTTTTTTAAGTTTTTTGCTCTCAGTTCTTTTTGTTAAAACGCGGACTGCAACGGCGGAACACGCGAAAATTTCATTAGCAGCGAGCGACATGTGGTGAACTTCGTTGGACTATCATTTATCCCACTCACCGCACCAAGGAGTGAGGGACATAGCCAGTTGTATACGTGCACAGACCGACGTCGTGGCCTATGCTTGACTGAAAGTGGCTGCGCGGCGTGCTGCAAACGAAGTTGCAAGATTGAGATCTACACAGACAAGCTTGGTCGGTTGAGATAAACCAAGATACATTAGCGGCTGACAGAAACTGTGAGCCATTGTTTTAAAGTATCTTTCCAAGGTATCCTCTCCCGTTACCAATTGGATGATTTAGGGTCCTAAAAAGTATCGACCCCGATCGCCAGGTTAGTGATACCGTTGTTAGGTGGTCCTGCACAACGAATTTTTACCGTTTAGTATACAGTTTCCTTCCGACTATCAAACTTTAGCTAACAATTATGAGGCCACTTTGTTTTCATCTACTGCGGGTGCAGGAATCTTCCCTTGCATGCCCAACCTAGCCCAAACAGTGTGAATTTCACTCGATCGATCGGTGCAATACTGCACTCAACAGACAAAAACTAACACTAAAGCTAAAGCTAAAAGTCCATTCGCCCCGATTGGTGGGTAGATGTGGTGGGGGGAATTGTTGGTACTCTCTCAATCTGTCCAATCGAGCGGTGATTGGCATAAAAGATTGTGATTGTGCTTATTTGACCATTCAGCCAATAGTCTATGCTAATGACATGGATTTGGTGGGCAAGCCGAAGTTTGTTTGGAGGCTTTTCAAACCTGTAAAAGAACAAGCCGTGCCACCAAATCCCAAGCCCAAGTCTCCAACTCAAATCATATCATTTCAAATCATTTCTAATCAAATTAAAAAATCAATCATAGCATATCATGTCATATCAAATCATGCCATATCATATCCATGGTTGAACCACGCAAACATCCCATGTCTAACTGAACAAAAAAAACTAAACGGGGTCCACCCCACCCCGATGTCAGCCAATTAGTATGGCCTGGACTTTGTCTGAACCAGTTCATGCACGACACCAACCATTCTGGTCTGTATTTACGCAAACTTGAGTTCAGCATTGACAGAGATGGGCTACAAGGGACTTTGCTGCTGCAACTGTAACTCCCTCGTCTCCTCACCCGCACATTCGTATCACTCCTATGCGTACAGCCCCCCGGTCACTCTATCATCAGTGGCTCCCAGATCACGCCCTACCCCGCATGGTATGCGCAACTAACTAAAAAGGACGTATTTCAACAATCCACTCCACTGATGCGGCTTGAGTCAAAGCTAGCGAGCGCTAGTGCGTCCCAAACCAGGATGACTACGGTGAAAGGTTCAGATCTCCAAACCAACCATCCGAGGTACAGTTTTGCCATATTGTTGCTTGTGTTTTTGGGGCGCTCAGCGACCTGTGTCATCATCACCCTTTTGAAAATAAACTATATGTGCGATACCACCGGCGCGCTTTCAGGTCCTGTTTTAGGTGTTTTTGTTTTTTTTGTCTTGTTACCGCGGCTGGCACCCAAAAAAAATCAAAAAAACCTAAATCCCTAAGTCTCACCAACTGCCATAAACGCTAAATAAAAAGAGCCCACCCCCACTTGTTGCTTTGTGCACTTTGTACGTACCCATCCTTTTTTTTGGTATCTAGCATCTGCCTTGAATTTGCACCGATACTGCCAGTTATCTTGTACGCGTAATCTCTTGGACGCAAGACCCTTTTGCTCTAGAACAGATATATCCTATCATCTGTCTTTTATCTCGTCTCATCGGCTAACCATACTAGGCTAGAAGCACTCCGGCAATTAATTTCTCCCCAACTGCCCGTCCAACCAGCAATCCACCTGTTCATCGCTCCCCTCCTTTCGTCTCCTTCTCTCACCTTACATGGCTGTTTTCTTATAATTTGATTCTACCAAGACTACATCCATTAGACGAAAAAAGGGGCGTATAGCCTGTGTGTGTACAGCGAGACAGAGTTTTGAGCACTCCCGCCAGTATCTCTCCAGTTTCTGTATGATCCTTCTGCTGCAGTCCTTTTTGTATCCAAACCGCCTTGTGTTATACGGCGACTCGTTTTTAGTCCTTCTTTGCTGACTACGCAACTATTGATTGATTCCTATTGCTCAGCCTAGCTATTGCTCCAAGGATTGTCGTCTTTGTCCACTTTATAATACCCTTTTGCCCACCAGTGTCAAGTCCATTGTTATTTAATTGTTTGTTTCCTCCAAGTTCACCCGACTTCTCACATGGACCCAGATAGACCCATGGTGCCTGACTCTGGGGGAAAACCGCCATTTTACTCGAGCTTTGCCGACCCAACCTACCAAGATTCTTCCAAGACTGCACAGCACACAGACTCGATATCAACCAGCGGCGATAAGCGCAAGTTTGCGTGTAAATTCGAAGGGTGCAGCAAGTCATTCAATCGTCGCGATTATCTGGAGCGCCATGCCGCTAATCATCTTGCGGTGAAGCCTTTTTTGTGCAAGCCGTGCAACAGACACTTCGCCAGAAGCGACCTTTACGAGAAGTATGTTTTACTCTTATAACTATCTATTTGGCCCCCAGTCAACCCTGCCGACTTAACTACTATTCTTCGGAACTGTTTTGACCTTGGCTTCATTTTTGCTGGTTTTTTTTTTCTCTCTCTCTCCTAGCCTTGTTTCTTGTTCTAACCGTTAGCCACTTGTCTACCAAGTTCCACAAAAAGCGTGCTGCAGGCGTACCCGATGTCAAGCCAACCTCTCAATCCGTATCGGCTGTTCACAAGCCTAGAAAGCAATTCATATATCCCAACCCACCGGGACTAGTTCAGCAGCCACCGGGCATTGGAGAACTACAGCCCCAGTACTCATCGCCAGGTCTTTATTCTTCCAGTGTCTCCAGCAGTGACATTCCCAGTTATGCCTCGGTGACAGGGGAGGCCTCGACTTATCCAATCTCTCGGGGATCGGGAAATCTTTTTGGCCGGTCCCCCCATTCTTTGCGTCCTCCGCAAAGTGGTGCAGCAAATCATTACCAAAGTGCTTTTCCTCCTATTCAAGGGCTGCCACCTCCTCCTCTGGCTCCTTCTGCTCCAGGAGCTTCAACTCAAGGTCTTCAACCACAAAACTCGTTACCTATTAACCATGCTTATCAGCCGTCGCCTCAGGTTTCACCAATACCGTCCAACTATGCGTGGCTTTTTGACGACTCTTCCTTCGACAACACAGCAAACGTGCGTTACGATCAAGTCTACTCTTCTATTCTTCACCAATCAGAAGAAAATGCAAGAGCTCTCAACATCACCGTTCCCAACTCTACCAATGCCACCGCTGCTGCTGCTGCACTTGCATTAGTTGATCCTACAATACTGTCTTATTCCAGGGCACAGGAAATCGCTCTGGTCATTTTACCACCTGAATCTCTGTTGAACCCTGTTTCTTTTGGTGTCAGCCTCGATGCGACATCTTTGGGCTACTATATAGACCAAGTCTGGTCTACTGTACAACCAATCCACTTTTTTATTCATAGGTCGGCGTTCGATCCAGAAACACAAAATGTGCAACTCCTGGGAATCATGGTTATTCTGGGCATGGCTTTGACTAACGATGTGAATATTCGAAAATTCGCTTCGCTCGTCTATATGAACGTCGTCCTGTCGTTGAAACATGTACTAATGTCCAAACCATCGCTGGAGTTTGAGGACGACCTAGGTCTTCTCCAGGCTTTTTGCCTACTAATGAGATATGAGAGGCATATCAATGCCCCAAACAACAATTGGAATGATAATGATACGCAAAATAATAATGACAATATTAACAATGGAATGAATACAAGTGCTCCAAATAATGACAATGATCGCGAGTCTCAGCCTTCTTATTCCTTGATTGGAAGCAAATGGCTCATTGGAAGGTTCATGTGGTTACTGATTCCTCGGGCAAGTCAGTACGACAATGGTGACTTCCCCCAACCTTTCCGTTACGGAAAAGTGGTCAAAGATGGCTATGTCTTTTATGAAGGTGTTGACCCCTATCTTGCATGGATCGAATGGACAAGATTCGAGGCATGTAAGCGAGCCACACACTTTGCTCTCTACTGTGATTGTGTTCACATGCTTAATGATGCAAATATCGCGCCAATGCAGCTTTCCATTTTCGATGTTGATACCCATATGCCTGCTCCAGAAGTTATCTGGAATATTAGCAATCAATATGATTTTTTCCGAATAGTTGGTCTAGGAAGAATCCTTCGCAACGTCCCTTACCTCTACCTTATCAAGAGTATGCTTCGATTGCCTAAGTATGATGGACTGGCTGACACCGATGAATATGCCAGCACCTGGTCGATATTTGCGCTGACTACCACCCTTTATGGTCTGCTCTCTGTGGCTAGGGCTATGACTGGCTCTGCTACCACTACTGAGGATGTGATCAGAAAGCTCAATACCGCTGGTAGTAATGGTGTATGGAACGTTGAGTTCTTTGACAAGAACATTCAAACTCGACTGAGTCGTGGATTTGACATCTGGAATAAGTATTTTGAAGCCAGCAGTGGATTAGACAAGAGCCATTATCCGTTTGCGTCTCCTCCTCACCGAAATACATCGCTGAATAGCAACAGCAAGTCATACAATATTCACAATGCAAACTCTGCTACAGGTTCGACATCGTCGGGTGGTTCAAGTCCTGAATATAGTGGGTCTTCAGCCAATAAACTTGAGAATGCCAGTTTGATGGGACAATTACAAGTCAGACCGAACTCTGACCTGTTTGTTGATTATGTGCTGCTTATCCTGCTACATAATCACTCTGCGCAGATTCTAATGAGCGGTGATCTGCGTATAATTCTGAGTGTAGCTAATGGCATGCCATTCTGGGTGACAATGAGGGCTCCTGAAAATGTTCTTGACCATATTGATCTGCCGGTCTATCGAAGGTGGACTAGAAGCGGTGATGCAAACTCAATGGTTTCCACTGCTTGCTTATTCCTTGTCAGAGCAATTGCAGGTCATCGATTGCTTACCAGGGACCGGGCCGAGAACCTACTGCTCGGACTGGTGACATTTTATGCAGTGCTCATCATCTGGCTTCATAGCCTAGTTCTGCCTCGTTATGGTGGAGCACAAGGCATAGACATTATCGCTATTGATGACGATGTCTATATTGATGCTAGAACTAAAAAACCCAATGTCAAGAAAATCGTCAAGGATGCTACAAGGTATCTGCACTATGTCTGGGATAATACTCGATCAGGATCTCGAAACAGCGAGGGGGTTATGTATGCGGAATACGTTGGTCATGCGGAGAGCGAACATTCATCTTCGCGGCAAAATGACAGTAATAGTGGGTTAGGTGGCGGCGGTTATCTACCATCATCTACTTCATCTTCTCCCCTCCATGTTATCAGCTCAAGAAGCGTTATTGCACTGGGGTTTTGGCTCTTGGCTGATGTTCATGTTGATCAGTTCAAGACTGGGGGGCAGACTTTGTTCGAGCTCTATCAGCGGGTCTATCTTGGCATCCCGTACGATAAACTGTTCAACGTGACCGGATGAAGCGGAGAAAGCACATAAAATATAATGAAAATACGGGGAATGAATGATTTTATCTTATCAGTTGAAGTATCGATATCATAATGAGCATAGTAATTTTGCATGATATATTATGTATAGTATTCAACTTGATCTGAACTTTTAAGGACAGATGATTTTGAAAATGGAGATTAAAATT
Source organism: Zygoascus bituminiphila (assembly GCA_030705125.1). Classification (NCBI taxonomy): domain Eukaryota; kingdom Fungi; phylum Ascomycota; class Dipodascomycetes; order Dipodascales; family Trichomonascaceae; genus Zygoascus; species Zygoascus bituminiphila. The sequence continues at coordinate 11,935 of JANIWT010000023.1, read as the reverse complement.
TCGGGGCGTTGTGCGAAAACAGCGGTGCTCCTTTGCTGTTTAACTAAGCGAAGAGTAGCAAAAACAAAAAAAAAAGAATTCCTCCAAGCGGTTGGTCACCGGATACGGGATGAAAAATGTTTTTCGGTCTGCGGAACCGAAAAGAAACCAGGTTACCAGAGATAAATGACAAAATAATAGATCAAGTGAATAACAGATGAGAAGAAATAGGCCTTATCATATTACTACTGTGGAGATCAAATTTCCTATAGTTCTACCTCTATCAGTGTTGCGCAGCGAAATAGTCATTTAAGCTACCCCTCAGACGAAGAAGATGAGATGGGATCTCCAATACAAACTCGGCACAACTTTCTCAACAGCAACAAGATGACAAAGTCAGACTTACAATTAAAAGGCAGAGTCTTGTATTATCGGATGTATCTAAATAGCCATAAGAGGTCAACAGACATGGATATAGCCGCCCCCAAGACCCAATCTAAGATATTGGCGGCTCAGATAAGCGCGCACCATCTATTTTTTGCCGAATGCAGTAAGTAGTTCCACTGGTGACCTAACCCTGGAACAACTCCGCTATGATTGGATCAGTACATTCACCATATCTCTATCTATCTTGACTGCTATCGGCGATAGCTGTTAAGCGGGGCAGCACAAATTTTTGGGTGTATCATGTTGCAGCCCTTATATATATGACCGAAGACGATAAATGGGTACCTGTTTTGAGTAGCAACCAAAGCAGGTATAACACTCTCACTCCCAGTTTTCTACGTTGATCACCGATCACAGCTCACTGGTACTTCAATAGCCACTCGTAATTCGTTTGAAAATTCTCAAAATACCTTTCAACACTATAAGCTTGTTTTCGCGGTCCAAAACTCTTCAATATGGCTGAGGAAAAGTTTGGTGAGCTCGCTCCTCCGCACAGACGGTTCCATTTGGACTCGCCGTCCATGGCTCCTCATACCTCTATGGCAGGTGAGGTTAATCTTGAAGAGGTTCCTGTCACTTCAGTATTGTCTGGAGCACATGTCCATCCTGTTGTGGTTGACCATGCTTTGACTTCTGATGAAGAAGCTCTGGTGGCTTTGGGTTACAAGCAGGAATTCAAGCGAGAGTTTGGCTTGATATCTACATTTTGTGTGTCGTTCGCTTTGCTAGGTTTATTGCCTTCTATTGCGTCGACTATCTACTACGGTATGGGTTACGCTGGTACCGCTGGTATGACCTGGGGATGGCTGATTGCTATGATCGGTATTCAGGCTGTTGCCAACTCTATGGCCGAGTTGTGTTCTGCTATGCCTACATCTGGAGGACTTTATTATGCTGCGGCCGTCCTTGCACCTCCTGGATGGGGACCTATTGCAGCCTGGGTTACTGGCTGGAGTAACTGGCTCTGCCAAGTGACTTCTTCTCCTTCGATCGACTACTCGCTTGCCTGCATGCTGTTGTCAATGAAATCCATGCACGACCCGTCTTATTCTGCAAGCAACTACCAGATCTACTTGTTGACTGTCGCTATTATGTGTGTCCAGTCTATCATTTCTTCGATGCCTACAAAGTTCCTGGCCCAGTTCAATACTGCAGGTACTGCAATGAATGCTGCTGCTCTGTTTGTGGCCCTGTTCATTATCGTTGGAGCTGACAACCGAGTATCGCAGGGCTTTTCTCGATACAACTCCAATCATGATGTGTGGTCTGTTATTGATAACCAGACTGAGTGGCCTAATGGTATTGCTATTCTCATGTCGTTCATCTCTATTATTTGGACAATGTCTGGCTATGATGCGCCTTTCCATTTGTCTGAGGAGTGTAGCAACGCCAATATCGCCGCTCCTCGAGCCATTGTGCTCACCTCTAGTATTGGTGGCATTCTCGGGTGGGCATTCATGTTGGCCCTGGCTTATACTGTGGTTGACATCAGTGCTGTGTTAGATGATGATCTTGGACAACCGTTCATCACATATCTTACCCAGTGCCTTAGTACTCGTTTGGTGTATTTCATTTCAGCACTAACTATGATTTCATCGTTTTTCATGGGACAGGCATCCATGGTAGCTGCTTCTCGAGTAGCCTATGCCTATTCTCGAGATGGATGCTTCCCATGTTCATTCATCATGGCCAAAGTGAACCGATTCACTGGCACACCTGTGAATGCGGTTTGGTTCAACAACATAATTGGATGTCTTATTTTACTGCTTATCTTTGCTGGTGATGTAGCAATTGGAGCCATTTTCTCTGTTGGCGCTATTGCAGCTTATGTCGCATTTGCCATTCCTATCGGATTGAAGGTATTTGTGGTCGGTAACAACTTCAGAGCTGGACCTTGGCATCTTGGAAGATATTCTAAGCCTACTGGATACCTGGCGGTTGCCTTTGTGGTGTTAATGACACCTATTTTATGCTTCCCTCAGTATCGGGGAGCGGATAATACTCCCGATGCTATGAACTGGACCGTGGTGGTTTACTTTGGACCCATGTTGATGGCTGTGGCATGGTTTTACCTTTATGCTCGCAAATTTTTCAAGGGCCCCCGAGTCAACCTCGAGCATGCCATTTACTCCAATCCTGATGATACAACTCTTGAAGGTGTTGAGGTAAAACTTCCAGGAAGCAAATCGACTGATACTTTGCCGAATAAAGAGGCACAGAACCCACCGGTCAGAATTGAAGATATGTCCTCGATTGCTTAGGTGGAGACTATTTCGTCATTTTTTGTAAAACTAGTAACAGTATAAATCGTATAGTACATATATATGTATTTGTATGTATGTTCCGGTCCGATTGAGCGGGGTAATAGATAATGAAGTGTTTGTGTATTGAACGGCAGGCCCAGGCATGATATATCAAGAACACTTATCAAAAACCCAGAGTCAATATATTATTACAAATCCGAATAAAGCTAACCCCGCCCATGTTTTTTACGTCCGCGTGATAACATAACGTACTATTATTAATCATTCGCAAAGAGAATGCAAAGAAAGCTCCCGTAATATGTTCTAAGTAATGCATGTGCGGTGGTGCTGTACAGTTGTGCGTTGGGAGTTTTGACTCACTGGACAAACGGACGGTTTTTGCTTTCTACCAAACACACACGCCAAAGCATCTCAATGACAACCAAGTTGAGGGTGACTGGTAGGTCAAAGGAGACTTTTAAAAGACTGCAAGTTGAATCAAGAGCTAACTGAATTTAGTCATAGCGGCAGATGCATTATACAAGCGGGATGTGTTCCGTAAGTGATCCTATTGACGAACAGGCAGATACGGAGCTGCATGTTCCCTCACTTTCCAGTGTGATGTGGTGGTGGAAACAACGTACTAACTATGTTTAACAGGACTCCCCGATCCGTTTGCAGTCATCACGGTAGATGGAGGACAGACCAAATCGACCAGCGTTATCAAGAAGACGTTGAATCCTTATTGGAATGAGTCGTTCGATGTGTAAGTATCATCAAACGGGACCTAGCCGGTGAACTTTTTTGAGCTACTTCTTCTTTGCCGGTCTGCTGCTGCACAAAGGCGGTGGTGGGCAAAGGCAGGCAGGGGGGGCTTAGGCAAAAGCCCGCAAGAAATGGGCAAAGTACTAACACCGTAATAGTGATGTAACTCCCCGAAGTATTTTGGCTATTCAGATCTTTGATCATAAGAAGTTTAAGAAGAAGGACCAAGGGTTTTTGGGTGTTGTCAACATTTTGGTTGGCGAGGTTATCGACCTTTCGGTAGGAGGCGATGAAATGCTGACGAGAGACTTGAAAAAGTCCAACGACAATCTAGCTGTCAACGGAAAAGTCATCATGAACCTGAGTACCACTATTGACCAGGTAGCTGGTGCCTCTGCCTCTACAAATGGTACTGCTACAAACGGTGAGACCCACTCTACGGCTAGTACTGCCCAACCAGAGTCGATAACCACCCCTGCGACAAATAACACGGCCACCACTAGTCCACTAACAACTAATAATGGCACTTCAAATGCTGCAGCTGTGGCAAGTAATGGAAATGCAAGTACTACGGCAGCCACGTCTACTCGAGTCCTCAGTTCCTTTGAGGATCAGTTTGGTCGTTTGCCTTCGGGATGGGAGCGACGAACTGATAACTTGGGCCGAACCTATTATGTTGATCACAACACCAGATCTACTACGTGGACAAGACCTTCTTCGGACTTCAGTGAAAGTGAGCAGCGAGTTGCTAGGCAAAATACTACAGACTTGGAGAGACAAAGACACCAAAATAGGACCCTTCCAGGTGAAGGCAGTCGTGGTGCCTCTCCTAGGCCCGAGGGTTCATCTTCCTCGACGGCCTCATCCTCGTCTCCACCTAATCGATCGACATCTCCTGCGACCTCCGCAACATCTGCCAATAGCAGTACTACTGCTATCCAGATGATGAATGCGGGTAGTACTACTGCCGGTCTTGGTGAGCTTCCTCCTGGATGGGAACAGAGAGTTACTCCTGAAGGTAGACCCTACTTTGTAGACCACAACACTCGAACTACTACTTGGGTTGATCCCCGACGACAGCAGTATATTCGTATGTATGGTGGCCCAAATTCTAATTCTGCTACTATCCAGCAGCAGCCTGTGTCGCAGCTCGGCCCTCTGCCTAGCGGATGGGAAATGCGTCTTACCAATACTGCTCGAGTGTACTTTGTGGATCACAACACCAAAACCACCACTTGGGATGACCCTAGACTACCTTCTAGTTTGGATCAGAACGTCCCTCAGTACAAGCGAGATTTCAGAAGAAAGCTGATTTATTTCCGATCTCAACCTGCTCTACGTATCTTACCTGGTCAATGCCACATCAAGGTGCGACGAGATCACATTTTCGAAGATTCATATCAGGAGGTTATGAGACAGACTCCTCAAGATCTGAAAAAGCGTCTCATGATCAAGTTTGATGGTGAGGAGGGTCTTGATTACGGTGGAGTTTCAAGAGAGTTCTTCTTTTTGCTTTCGCACGAAATGTTCAACCCATTTTACTGCTTGTTTGAATACTCTGCTCACGATAATTACACCCTTCAAATCAACCCCCACTCTGGCATTAATCCCGAACATCTTAATTATTTCAAATTTATTGGACGAGTAGTTGGCTTGGCAATTTTCCATCGACGATTCCTTGATGCCTTCTTCATTGGTGCTTTTTATAAGATGATGCTGCGAAAGAAGGTTGTTATGGAAGATATGGAGGGTGTGGATGCTGAATTTTACAAGAGTTTAGAATGGACGCTAGATAACGATATTACTGGGATTTTGGACCTAACCTTCAGCGCAGAAGATGATCAGTTTGGAGAGATTGTCACAGTTGACCTCAAGCCTGGTGGACAGGAGATCGAGGTGACCAATGATAACAAGCTGGAATATGTGCAGTTGGTGACGGAGTGGAAGATAGAGAGGCGAATTAAGGACCAGTTCAATGCATTCATCACTGGATTTAACGAGCTCATTCCGCAGGAGTTGGTCAATGTGTTTGACGAGCGGGAGTTGGAACTTTTGATTGGCGGTATTGCTGATATTGATATCGATGACTGGAAGAAACATACTGATTACAGAGGCTACTCTGAAAGTGATGAGGTCATTCAGTGGTTCTGGAAATGCGTTAAAAACTGGGATGCCGAACAGAAATCGCGGTTGCTTCAGTTTACCACTGGTACTTCTCGTATCCCCGTCAATGGATTCAAGGATCTCCAGGGATCCGACGGTCCTCGGCGTTTTACCATTGAAAAAGCCGGAGAAGCTATGCACTTGCCAAAGTCGCATACATGCTTCAATAGGGTGGATTTGCCTCCTTATAAGGATTACGACTCGCTCGTTCAAAAGTTGTCTATTGCAGTAGAGGAGACAGTAGGCTTTGGTCAAGAGTAGCGCATTCATATTATTTTATATCATAATATCTTTATTAAATATCTTTTTTCTAACTTTGCTTTTAGTTTTTATATATTGTGGAGCTTTGTAACCTACCACATATCAAGGTTTGTTATTTATTATCTATATGTGAATTTGTCAAAGCTCGGCCTTGATAGGCTTAATAGATGGGTTGGTAACTCCCGTGACTTTGGAGATAAGATAATGTATTTAGGCATGGATATTTCGTCAGTGTTTGCTAAGGTCCACCCCCCGACAAACGACGAACAATGACGGACAACGAAAGAGAGCCATTGCTCGGGAGCAAGAAGAAGGAATTGAGCTCTGCGTCGCTGTATGCCTTAGTTCTGTCTCTGTATGTCGGAGTTTTTATTGCTGCCTTGGATGGCACAATGGTGACGGGCCTACTGAGTCACATTGCTAGTGAGCTGAATCAGCTTAGGAGAATCAGTTGGGTCGGAACTGGTTATCTGATTTCGTACGCAGCATTTCAGCCAGTTTATGGAAAACTAAGCGATATATATGGTAGAAAATGGTTGTTGATATTCTGCAACTTAAATTTCGGGTTGGGTTGCTTCATCTGTTGGAAGGCACTCAGCTTCGAGGGACTGGTTATTGGACGAGTGATTAGTGGAATTGGCGGAGGAGGAATGCTATCACTGTCCACAATCACAATTAGCGATTTTGTTCCCTTGCGAAGTCGGGGTCTCTATCAAGGATTTGGAAACATTGCATTCGGTCTTGGTGCTGGATTCGGAGGTGTGTTTGGAGGAGTCGTTAGTCGGCACTGGGGTTGGAGATCAGCTTTTGGAATCCAAGTTCCATTGGTGGCGATTTCCATCATCACCATCTACATATATGCGCCCGGAATTGAAGATGTAAGTCATGAGTTGGTACCTGAGGCTGATCCTGTGTCGATTGAAGAAGGAATTGAGGGCCATCCTGAAAACGAAGTTTTAATAAGAAGAGATTCCTTGTCTCGAATCGATTTCCTGGGCTCTTTTTGGCTTATTTCGGGTCTTTTCTTCCTTATGTTTGCAATTGCTACTGGTGGAGTCCAGTTTCTCTGGTCTTCCAAGTACGTTGTTGGAGCGTTTGCTTTCTCTTTTATATCTGTGGTTATCTTTTGCTACGTTGAGCTGTACGTTGCTAAAGAGCCCGTTCTTCCACTTCCACTCTTCGTCCATAGAACTATTCTTGGGTCCTCCTTGACTAATCTCTTCATGACAATGAGCGTTTACATGATTCTCTTCTACGCTCCTGTTCATCTTGCCTCTGTGTTTGGATACAATCCTCAGCAGGTTGGCTACCGACTTGTTGCCAACTTTTTTGGTGTTGCTGTAGGCTCATTTTCTTCTGGTTACTACATGAGACAAACCGGCAAGTACTGGTGGTTGGGTGTACTTTCTCCTGTCTTGTATTTCAGTGGTATCTTTTTCCAAAAGGCACTCGTTCCTTTCGAGGAAAGTTGGGTCTCAATATCCTATCAATATCTGGCCATGTTGACTGCAGGTCTTGGTTATGCCTCTATGCTTACAGTCACCTTGTTAGCATTGATTGCTGCCGTTCCCCATGAGTTCCAAGCTACCACTACTTCTATTCAGTACACCTTCCGAGGTATTGGCTCTACTCTTGGTGTTGCCATTGGATCTTCCATCTTTAGCAATTCTTTGGAATCCAGGTTGCAGAAGACCCTCGGTGATCATCCTGACATCATTGAAAAGGTTATTAACTCTGTTGAAGCTATAAGGGAAATCCCTCTAGGCTATCAGCGTGATGTAATCCTTTCATATAACGGTGCTGCTAATGTGGTGTTTACTACGGCTATTGTTCTTGGTCTCATTTCCGTGGTATTCTCGGCTATAATGCACGAGCATGAACTTCATAGTTCTATCGAGCGAGAGCCCTCTGAAAGTACTGAAGGAGAAACTGTTGAAGGGTCTGCCAGTGCCTAGACTCTTGCGAGACAATGAAAAAAATTTGACTGTACATGGTAATTCAGCAATTATCACATAAAAAATAGACAGTTATAGAGTGATAGATATCTTTACCCAGTATATATTTGTATGCAACATAGTTATCTCAGATTCTGTATTCTAAACTGAGCCTGAGCTAGCACTGAATCGTATTTTTATTTACTTATCTACCGAAAGTGTTCTCTTATTATTAAACAAAATGATTGCAAGTGATCATTACTCGATAAATGAGACATACTTTCAAGTGCACCACATAAACATCAGGTAATTGATCTATTATATCTAACCAGCATAGGTAGCCTCGTTAATTTATCTAAAACATAGTAACCAACTCCTCAGCAGCAGTAGGATGGATAGCTACGACACTTTCAAAGTCATCCTTGGTAGCACCCATCTTAATTGCAACTCCAAAGCCCTGAAGAATTTCGGCAGATCCATCTCCAATAATATGTAATCCGACAACCTTCTCCTCCTCACCAGTGACAATGATCTTGTAGATACTCTTGGTTTTCTGTTCCTGTTCCAATGGTGCGTAGTGCATAGAAATGAACGTACTCTTGTAGACCTTGATGTTATCTTTGCCGTATTCCTTCTCAGCTTGCGGTTCAGTCAAGCCAATAGTACCAACTTCTGGGTGAGCAAACACCACACTGGGGATATTGGTATAATCCTGCTTTTGGTTCTTGAATTTTTCAGGGCCAAAGAGTCGGTTAGATAGCTTTCGACCAGCAGCAATGGCAACAGGAGTTAACTCGTGGTCACTGGCAAGATCGCCGACCGAAAAGATATGCTTCACATTGGTAGCTTGATACTCGTCAGTGATAATCTTGCCACGGTCATCGACCTTCACACCAGCGACATCCAAGTTGAGCGATTCTGATACAGGTTTTCGTCCAATTGTCCAGATGAGAACATCGGCAGTTACCGACGATTCCTTCCCGCCAGCTTCAAAAACGATCTTCTTCTGACCGCTGGATGTGACTTCAACAGACTTCACACTGGTTTTTTTGTGAATTGAAACACCATGTTTCTCGTAAGTCTCAGTGATAGCCTCCTGTACAACTGGATCAAACTTTGTCAGGACATGTTCCTGTCGAACCAGAAGATCAACCTTGGAACCCAAACCATTGAATACCCCGGCCAGCTCAACGGCAATGTAACCAGAGCCGACAATTGCCACAGTCTTGGGCTGCTCTTCTAACTCAAAAAACCCGTCAGAAGTGATACCGTATTGGCTTCCAGGAATTCCATCGGGGATTTTGGGTGAACCGCCCGTAGCGACCAGAATGTTATCAGCAGTATAGACCTTTGTACCTGAGCCGTCCTTGAGAGCAACCTCAACAGTATGAGCGTCCCTAAATTTGGCCCATCCAAATACAAAATCCACACCGTCTTTCTCGAGATTCTTGGCATAAATACCATTCAACCGCAGAATATACGCATCTCGCTTAGCCTTGAAGCCCTTCCAATCGAAGTCTGCAATTGCCTTCTGAGCGTCAATATCTTTGAAGCCATACCCAGGGGCCTGAGTAAGTCTAGTAGCAAGATCAGAGGCCGACCACATTACTTTCTTAGGGACACATCCAACATTAACACAGGTTCCACCTAGTTTGTTGCCTTCAATAACCAAAGTCTTGGCTCCATATTTTCCTGCACGTCTAGCACTGGCGATTCCGCCCGAACCACCGCCAATGACGAGGTATTTATAGTGTTCTATTTCAGAGCTGGAGGACATCTTTTTTATCTGCTGAGAAGTGACTTGTCTGGCCACCGATGATAGCCGTCTTGATCCTGATTGAAGAATAATTGTGATGGTGTTGCAGAGTTCAGTTGGCGAGTGCCTTTACTTTTATACTGCGGATAATGGAAAATTCGTAATCGACATTACTAATTTAGGGGACACCCAAGCTTCTGTCAGCGACATTTGTTCGATCGGGTCCCAAAAATCCCAAACACCACACAAACAGTTCACGTTCGAGAACATTGGAGAAAAGAAGCGACGTCGACTGATCACATCACAAGTCGGCACCCAGCTACTAATCTACCATGGAGGATATTAAAGATATAGAGATTGAAGACATCGATGAGGAGCTGGAAGATGTCCAGGATGAAAAGACCGAGGAAACCCAGCCAACAGACCCAAATACTTCTGTGCCTCTTCAGAGAAAAGAAAAATCCTTGAAGGAATTTCTCGAGTCAATGGATGATTATGCTCCTATTATTCCTGATGCTGTCACTGATTACTACTTAGCCAAGTCTGGGTTTGAAACCAACGATCGAAGGATAAAACGACTCCTTGCCCTTGCAACACAAAAATTCATCTCAGACGTTGCTTCAGATGCCTATCAATACTCCCGTATACGGTCGGCCAGCTCGGTCTCTTCTGCTTCTAATCCACAAGCTCGTGCGAAGGCCCTGATGGCTGGTGCTCAGGGCTCATCGGCCAGTGCTATCCCTGGTGGAGGTGCTGTCCCCGCTCTTTCAGGTCAAACTGCTAGCTCCAATCAGGGAAAGCTGATTCTTACAATGGAAGATTTAGGATCGGCTCTTTCTGAGTATGGTTTGAACGTCAAAAGACCGGACTTTTATCGGTAGGTGCTCTTTGTATAGCGTCTTTTCATGTCCAAGTTGTTCGGTCTCTCACGTCTCTATGAATATTTAATATTTTATGTTATCATTAATGAGTGTATATCTTTTTTATTGGGTTTGTCTGTGTTGTTCGTGTTTTGTGATCACGCTTGATCATGATGTCTGAAATATCGCTTGGTCGTTCCAAGCAGTCACTGGTGAATTACGGTACATATTTAGTTAACATACAACATTGGAAGAACATAATGATATTGATATCCAGAAAAAAGTGCAGGAAATTACGAGAAGGAGATAACAGGAATCAAAATATTATTGTTACAATAAGAAGGGAACGCGTGATAAGTTTCCGATAGGATTGGAAGGGTGATGTGAATGAACAACGCTCATAATTTGTATGCAATGTCTTCAAGCATAGCTAAAAGCAGACGGACGCATTTCACGCATCTGACAAAGATTCTTCGTTATTGAGCAACTGCTCTAACTGAGACTACCTATTCTATAAATATCTTGCTACTTTCCATTGTAGAAGTGCTAAGAACAGTAGTAACAGGCAGCCAAAGAACCCTCTGTCAACGGATTGATAAACCACTTTATCAGCGAAATACGTTCACTCTTTAGCTAATTATTGTAGGCTAATTATCAAAAGATAAGAGACGGCGGTAAGTCCTGAATGTGATGCGCATTCACTTTGTAGGGCATAAAAAACCGAAGATCATATCCAAGATCCTGAAATATGTCTAGCCGATATTTGATACTTATATATTCAACATAAATATCCTAGACTAGATATGATCAACTAGCAGTCAATATTTACCTTTTTTTTGTATTACTATACGTATAAATGAGGGTTTTTTCGCTCATTCTTCGACAGAGCAAAACGACCAGAATGGGCAACAGCCGACCGATAATGTTTGTTTCGCATCTTTATTATAATTCAACGCAATTCAATTACAGACGAGGAATATAACCATTGGAGCCATCGATAAGCTACTTGAGTTTGCTCTGCCCGTCGCATGGCATAAGGAGGTTTTACTATGATTTGATACGCCCCAAGACCTTAATTTTATCGATCTGACAAAGATCTATTAAGCTGACTGACTGAATGATAAACTTTATTCTGCGTTTTTTTTATATATTTATGCTGGTAGACGGAATGGTTGATTTTTCAGAAGCCAAACACAGGAACGTCCAAAATTTCAATTCAAATCGATTCAATTCCGAAGATTAAAGTCAATTTAGGGTTTTAACAGATAGACTGATCGCTAGGATATCCGTAAACTTCTTTTAAACGTCCATTTTGACGTCATCAATCATAATCTTTATTTAGCGTCTATATGTATATATATACCAGTAGACGGAGCATTCTGATACTTGCCTGTTACAGGCCTCATGGTGTTCTAACCTCATATGCTTTATCTTCTAAATTAAGTGATTTTTCAGTGTTCGGTAATTATTTTGTATCCTTGGAGTGAGAATACTAGGGAAAAACGACATGCTTGAGGGTGGTAAGTT